>JAOXJM010000041.1:7589371-7608030 GCA_026413425.1 Tringa solitaria
GTTTTGATTGTCTAGAGTTTACTGACAGTGGTGATGGGGTCGAGTGTTTATGGGTAAGAATCAGGAGGAAAGCCAACAAGGCAGATATAGTGGTGGGAGTGTTATGAACTGCCCAACCTGGATGAAGAGGAAGATGAAATATTCTATAAGCAACTGGGAGAAATCTCACAATTGCTAGCCCTTGTTCTTGTGAGAAACTTCAACTTACCAGATGTCTGCTGGAAATACAATACGGTGAAGAGGAAATAGTCTAGGACGTTCCTGGAGTGTGTGGAAGATAACTTCCTAAGACAGCTGGTGAGTGAGCCAACTAGGGAAGGTGCCCCACTGGACCTGTTTTTTGTGAACAGAGGAGGACTTGTGGGTGATGTGACGGCTGGAGACTGTCTTGGGCATAGCAATCACAAAATGATAAGAGTTTTCGATTCTTGGAGAAGTAAGGAGGGGGGTTAGCAGAACTTCTACCTTGGACTTCCAGAGGGCAGACTTTGGCTTATCTAGAGCCTAATTGACAGAGTCCCTTGGGAGGACAAAGAAGTCCAGGAAGGCTGGACATTCTTCAAGAAGAAAATATTGAAGATGCAGGGGCAGGCTGTCCCCATGTGCTGAAAGGTGACACAGCTGCTCCTTTCTCCTCACACTGTTCCCTTGCTTTAAGAACTGCTCCAGTGTGGGTCCTTCCCACAGGGTACAGTCCATCAAGAACAGACTGCTCCATGGGCTACAGGTCCTGCCAAAAAACCCGCTCCTGCATTGGCTCCTCTCCACATGCTGCAGCTCCTGTCAGGAGCCTGCTCCTGTGTGGGGTCTCCATGGGTCACAGTGTGTGTATCTGCTCCGCCATGGTCCTGCATGGGCTGCAGGGAGACAACCTGAGTCACTATGGTGTTTTCCATGAGTTGCAGGAGAATCTCTTCTCCAGTGTCTAGAGCACCTCCTTGCACTCCTCCTTCACTCACCTGTGTGTCTGTGGGGGCTGTTTCTCTCACATTTTCTCATTCCTCTCACAGTTTCTGTGTGGTGTTTTTCACCCTTTCTTAATTGTGTCATCCCAGAGTCATCACCGGCATTGCTGATGGGCTCAGCTTTGCTTAGCAGCAGGTCCATTGGAGCCAGCTGGAACTGACTGCGTCCCCCGTGGGGGCACCTCTTGGTGTCCTCTCACAGAGGCCAGCCCTCCTGCTACCAAAACCTTGTCACGTAAACCCAGTTCAGGAGGATTGTCTAGTCTCCATGATGGTGTTGGACAGGATGAAGAATATGTGCTTAAATTGCAGGAAAGGAGATAAGCCTTAGCCATTCTTGCAGTGGGGCTAGTGAAGCAGGAGGATTTCATGGGAAGGCCATGAAATTTTGGTTACGGGATGTGTTTAAAAACAGACTGAAAAACCTTTGGTCAAAAGCAGTCATATGGCAGAGTAGGGGTGGAGGAGAGGTCCTCTTGAGACCCCTTCCAATTCTGTGATCTTGTCAGATTGAAAGAATTAGTTAATTGGCGTCACATAAGGTAACTTTGCTCTGGGGGAAAAGCCATGATCTGGGACTTTAGTTGACTGATTTATTACATTTTCTTATTTTGTATTTTGTGATGATGTCTTAATTTTTTTGGCCTCTTCTTTCTCAGCTTAAATTAAGCTTTTGCGGCTGTGTAATCTCTTACCCATAAGCTGTTATCTGTTTGTCTCTCTGGAAGTTTTATAGTGCTGTCCCATGCCCATTTCCATTCTAAATCAGTATTTACTGCATGTAATCAACAGTAATAGTAGTCCCTAGAAGACTTCACAAAGTGTTTGGTGTTCTTTTTTTTTCTGGTTAAAAATTTCTGCTTTGGGGATTTGCCCTTTAAAATATAGAATTCATTTATGTTTTGTTTGTGCCATCAGCACGGTTCTTGTTAAGAAACAGACTGTTTCTGAGAGTGGATATTTTCTGCTTATTGCATTTTTCCTCAGGTGCAGACATCATACATACACATATTTGGTGCTGACCTCTTTCTTTCGGCTGTCTACGCAGGCTGTTAATGAGCTTGAATATTACATTAAAGGCTTGTTGATGGCTCCCCGGAGAAGACTAGTCTTCTATGGATGGAGTAATAGTAAGTAAATATTAAAGTCTGTTCCCAAGGTACTCAGCCTGTGAGCTTTTCAAAGCGAGGAAGGTGTTTTGCTCTTCAGGATGTGCTGCAATGGTAGAGGGAGCAGCTGCTGCTGCCCATGTCCTGATGAGCCTCTGCGGGGTCCTACCTCCAAGATGGGACAAACCAGATATCACCAGACACTACCTCTTTCCTTGCCCTTTCCTCTCTGGCTCCACAGGAAGAAAAAAAAAAAGTATCCTGAGCACAGGTACTGGGAGGGTTCCCAACCTGCACAAGCAGAGAACCAGGAGCTCTGAATGTGACGAGGGAAACACTGACCTGGCATCCCACACGCAGCCTGCAGGGACTGTGGTCAGTCTGGTGCAGTCCTGGCCCATGCCTAGGGCTCACAGGCACCAAACTCAGTAATACAAGGTCCCTTAATAGCTATATTTATCTGAGCATTACATTCACATTAAAAAGAATATCCAAGGCAATTAACTTTATTGCTGTGCTGAATTAGAGACACTAAACTCCTTGAGGCCAGGAAATTTAGATAAAACTATAAACTTTTCTAAAACCCATTTGATTTTACCTCTCATTTCCTGCCCTTTCCATAAACACTCATAAAGGTTTCCCAATATGCTATCATGGAATCGAGATCATGATTTACTTTAGAAAACACCCTGCATTTTAGAAAGCAATTACTACCATGCTGAAGCTGTGGTGTAAAACCACAGCTGGCCTTATCAGGGTAGAAGGTTAATTTGGAACACCTGTAATAAACTAATGACCCCTCCTCCGCCAATAAAGACAAAGTAGAACACTGTGTATCTGTGTTTGTGTTAGTATTAGGGAATGAAACCATGTCAGTGGGATAAGAAGGGAGGAATGAAGGAGGAAGTTGCTCTCCAAAGACTCTCACAGCTCTCTGGTTTTAGGCAGATGGTTGAGAAAAATCTTTGACTTCTCAATTTTAATACTGATTTGCAGACTTCTGGTGTTTGAAAAGCTAAAGGCATGTGTCACTTGCTTTTTCTTTTAGAGGAAGCAGAGTGTGACAGAATTTGGTCGCTAAGGAATGAGGGACTGCTACTCATTAGGTGCTCCTGCTATTCCCAGTCTCAGATGCAGCTTGCTAAGCTCAGCGCATGCAGAAATACAAGAAAATCAAAATCAAAACCACAGAAGTACCTTCAGCATATTAGCAGTATCCAGCATCACTTTTTAGAAATGGTACCTGAGGAGGCTGCCTGATAAAGGTGTGAGGGTTTGCAGCCATCTGAGAAAGTGAGATGGAGACGGCTGCCTTAAATCCTGTGAGTAGCATCCTGCTACAGTATGCTGAGCAGCCTCTCCAACTGAATTAAAACCACTGGAGGGAGTAGAACAGTTCAGTTTACGTGTTGCCAGGCTGTTACTCAAACCCTTCATTGGAAACACCCAGAGCAAACACCCGCCACAACGAAGGCGAGAATGGTGCACAGTGTAGTGAGACCAAGCTTTTGACAGTGCAGAAAACAACACTTTCTCTGTAAGTCTCACAGAAAAATAAGAAAAGTAATGGGAATCACAGATTGAGTCCACAATGATTACTTAGACATGCCAGGTCTAACAAAAATATACACTTATGCTACTTTTTCTTATATCCACTGTTTTTTCAAGGTGCAGTAATTCCACTTAGGATTCAGTAATGAAGTTACAGTAAACACTATTTTAAATTGCAGTATGTAAAATGTACAAGATCTATTGTCATCTGACACAGCATAAAAACATCAAATGTGGATGTATAAATGCCTTTTAATACTTATATTTACAATATTAGAAGACTGTGACTGTAGTTACTTAATGAGCAGTTTGAGGAAAGACAGCGAGTGAAACAGGCTCTGACATCCAGGATGCACCTACACAGCTGCTCTACCACATGACATTTCTAAACAGGCTTCCCTACAACAGTATTTGACAAGTGATGAAAACTGGGTTGCTAAATTTGACAGTCACTCAAATCTGTATCTCCAGGATACTTTTTGTGAAAAGGCGTTCAGCTTTGGGTCTTCCTGAACAGAACTCCTACTTTAATAATTACACCAGTGTATTAAGCAAGACCACTAGTTTATCATGCCCTATTTTCTAGAATGAATCAAGGATTTAAAGATGTCTGTCTAAGACTTCCAAAATGGACCTGAATTCTTAGAAGGTGGATGCACAAGATCATTTATCACCTTCCCCAGAAGCACACGAAGTGAGTAATATAAAATATAAATGTGTGGCGTATCATAGTAATGTTATATTCCATATAGTGTACATATATAATATACATAATTATAGTAATTGCATTAATCCATATAGTAAATTATAATGATGTAATTATGTACTGATATTTACTTTAGATTATTATATTCTCATACTTAGTTTAAAATATAAAATCTTTTATTAGCCTTAGCTTTTTGTTCCAAAATGTGACCAGTTCTTATATTTTTATATCTGTGAATTTTGTTGTAATTTGCATTTCCCATTACAGGCAATTTTGGATATATGTTTGGATATATGTAAATTCCTTTACCCTTTCTAAATTACTAAATCCTTTCCAAATTCCAATATCCCAGTCGCTTTCAAAAAGAAAGAATTTATGCTAAAGTGCTCTAAAATTTTCCTTCAAAATGCTCTAAGAACAATAATATCCCAATATGCACTGCCCTTGAGAGACCAAGTGAAGAAGAGTAAACTCAGTGTTCAGTAGCCATAGCACCAACAAGGATGGAAGAGACCTAGTTTCCAGTTTCTACACCAAAATAAAGTATTTGGCCATTCAGCATCGTCTCACAATAAATATCTGCCTGACTGTGGGAGAGGTGTGAAAATGTTGCAGCAAATAGTAGAGTTGATCTATACCTTTTCTTTTTCAGAAATAATCTGCAAACACACTTTGATCTCTGCAAAAATGTTTCTCATGTTCAGAGTAAATTACACGGGCAGTGTGAATGAACAGGCTCCGAGAGTCAAAGCCTTGGATATAAATAAACATATCTAAATATCGGAGATCTAAACAAATGCATTGCAAAATGGTTTGTAATGGTAAGACAGGCTCACCTGTAATTTCCAGTCCTCACAGGCTTGGAGAAGAGTGGCTGGAAAGCTGACCTGTGGAAAAGGACCTGGGGATGTTGGTCGACAGCCAGCTGAATATGAGCCAGCAGTGTGCCCAGGTGGCCAAGAAGCCAACAGCATCCTGCCCTGTATCAGAAAGAGTGTGGCCAGCAGGATGAGGGAAGTGATTGTCCCCCTGTACTTGGCACTGGTGAGGCCCCACCTCGAGCACCGTGCTCAGTTTTGTGCCCCTCACTACAAGAAAGGCATTGAGGTGCTGGAGCGGGTCCAGAGAAGGGCAAAGGAGATGGTGAAGGGTCTAGAGCACCATATGAGGAGTGGCTGAGGAAACTGGCATTGCTTACTCTGGAGAAAAGGGGCTCAGGGGAGACTTTATCGCTCCCTACAACTACCTGAAAGAAGGTTGTAGTGAGGTGGGGGTAGGTCTCGTCTCCCAAGTAACAAGCGATAGGACAAGAGGAAACAGCTTCAAGTTGTGCCAGAAGAGGTTTGGCTTGGACATTAGGAAAGAATTCTTCACCAAAAGGGTTATCAAGCATTGGAACAGGCTTCCTAGGGAACTGGTGTAATCACCACCCCTGGCAGTATTTAAAAGATGTGTAGATGTGGTGCTGAGGGACATGGTTTAGTGGTAACTTGCCAGTGTGAGGTTAATGGTTGGACGGTTGGACTTGATGATCTTAAAGTTCCTTTCCATCCTAAATGACTCTATGATTCTAAAGTACCTTGACACTTCAAGGTGGATAAAATCTGGGTCTGAAAGTATCTCCTATCCTGGTCCACTTCTGCCGAAAAGGGAAATGTGAAATGCTTTGTCTTTACCTTTAGATATGTGCTTATAGCAGTGCTAGCACAAAGCTGTGCCCTTAGCTATTGCTTAGTGCCCTGTTCATGTCGTTCCCAAGAAAGTGGGAGCTATAGTGTCTTTTTGTAATCAGTTTTTAGACGGTAGTAGATGTTTCCTGTGAATGGGTTATTTGACAATATTTTTATTTTTAAATAATGCTACATATATATCCTCATGCTCTTGAATAAATTATTTATGTTTGAAATGACACAAAACCTCTCTGCTGCTGTTCCTGAGATCAGAAGCAGAACTGGACCTGATTTACTGGAAAGTAAGACAGAGTTTTTGTGGTTCATAAATTAGTACCACCAAACAAGCATAAAGCATCAAAAGCACTCAGCGTGGAGAAATTTACTGTAGCTCCACTATGGTTTATGAGGGAAGACTGTTGCAACTGCTTCCCCTCTGTCTCAGCTCTTTCTGAGAACAGATTTGTGGCCTATTGTTCTCTTTATGGAAATTGTGAGTTTGTTAACAGTTTTTGTTAAAGTCAGTAGAAGAAATTTCCCAAAACTGAATTTGACACATGCTAATCAAACTGGCTTTCCAGTGACGGGATCTTATTCCTTAAATCTTCAAGGGGAAACAAGTGTGTAAGTAAAGAGTGGTAAAGAAAACTGTGACCACCTTTGGGAGGCAAAGCTAAAAGGAGCTCTGTGTGTGCAGGAGACCTAGTGTTCTGGCAAACCATATCCTGCACTTTATTTGAAAAGCGTACCAGCAGGTTGGAGAAAATGGCCCATCCCCTCTATTCTGTGCTTGTGAGACCACCTCTAGGGTACTGCATCCAGTTTGGGGCTCCCCAGTGCAAGAGTGACTCGGACATACTGAAGCAGAGCAAGATCAGCAAAGGTTTTGCAGGATGGTTGGAGGGATGGAGCATGGGGTATATGAGAACAGGCTGAGACACCTGGGGCTGCTCAGTCTGAAGAACAGAAGGAGAATGCATCTTACTGCTGTCTACAGCTACTCATGAAAAAACAATGTCTTTCTGTTATAAACCTCAAGATCTTGCTTTATGGAAGACCTCCTCAAATGGAGTGAAAAGCATCTGTCACTGCATGAGAGATTACAGAAAGGATTTTTTTTTACCAACTCAACCCTAACCTTGAGAATTTTTCACTAAAGCAGGTAAGGCTTTCCTTCAGATTAGAAGAAAATACTAAACATTGGAGTAGGACGTCTGCCACAGCAAAACAATTCTGTCCCTCTTGGAGGTATCTTTAAACTCATTCAGTGTCTGATATGATAGGTGATTTCTTTCATTACACAGTCAATGTATCTGGTTTGACTAGATCATGGTTTATTTGACTTGATAGGTGGTATGTATAGGTCCATAAAAGATGGATCAGCTTTGACAGGTGACATGGCTTGTAGCTCAGTCAATAACATTGATACTTCCGTGAGATGTTCACTTTGGATAGTGATGTACCATTCAGTACAGACTACCAAGGGGCTGTATGCTTTAATCAATATAGAGTGTATTTATGGTATGTAACCAAACATACTTTTTCTCAAATACTGAATTATGGAGCCTCAAAGTGTCTTCCTCATTACCTTTGTTTCAGTTTGTTGTCAGAAGTAGATTATGTAGCATCTATTAAGAATGAATGCACTGTGTTGTTATTTTTTGTTATTACAAATTTTCTTAGTGCTGTTTGTTGCCCATGTCACTGTGTCATGTTTGTTAGATGTAAGCTCTTTAAGAGAAACTTTCACTTACTTGGTGCTGTGTTAGGCTCAGGTGACCTATTCTTTTTTTTGATACATTTTTTTTTTCATTATTTATAGAGCTAAAGAAAAACAGTTTCAGGTTTGCACTTGTAAGGCTGTACTTCATGTATAATATCACATTCTAGGCCTTGTTTTCAAAAGTGATAAAGATTAATTGGGGGAAGTACAAAGGAAAATGAAAAGAGGTCAAGAAAAGCTCATGAGGTCTAGAGATTGTGAGCTGTGTAGAAAGGGCGAAATATTTGGGGTTGGTTAGCTATGGGAAAGAGAAGCAATGAAGGAGAAATGATAGCAGTCTACATATCTGAATTGCTATGAAAAAGAAGGCAATAAAATGTTCTTCTTATCAACTGAGGATGAGAGGGAAGTAATCAATTTAAACAGCAAAATGGGTACCTTAAGTTAGATATTAAGAAAGGCTTTCTAACAATTGAAATAGTTAATATTGAAATAGGTTGCTTAGGGAGTTCACAGATCTCCTCCATATGACCCCAGCATTGGATGTTTTTAAGAACCCTCTCAGGAAAAGCCTAAATACTGCTCCAATGTGGGAAAATTGACTGGATGATGTCTTCAGGCCATATTTAGTGCTATTTTCTGTGTCTCTGTATTAACTCCATATACATACAGCCACAGGTACAGCTTTAGTTCTCCACAAAATATTTTTCTGTGACTCTCGGTGTATTGCAGCTTTTTGCTGTCACAGCAGACAAGGCTGGCACAAATGCCAGCCAGAAACTATTTCTTGTTCTTTTGCGAAGGGTGAAAACCTAACTAGTGATATCTGTGAATGTTTTGCATTGCAAACAAAGGGATGATTTTAAGGACACTATTTTCAAGTATTCTGTTTAAATTATATAACTAATAGACTAAGAGACAGACTAAGTTGACCACAAATTTTCAAAAGTATAATGGGAAATCAGACAAAAGCTTGGGGGAGGAATACATCCCACAGGCCAGAACTCTATCTGTTAGGTCTGTTAGCTACCGTTTTTTTTTTCTCCACTATAAGTTCAGTTTAGATCCAAGCTGTGCAATTCTAAGATAGAGCCTTTCCTTTCCCCAGAAAACAGAAGAACCTGAGACGCTCTTGGGATCATCAAAGAGCAGCTCCCTTTTGAATACAGGAGCTCTGATGAATGAATATGGTGAGATGACATTGGATCCCATTCTCT
Source organism: Tringa solitaria (assembly GCA_026413425.1). Lineage (NCBI taxonomy): Eukaryota > Metazoa > Chordata > Aves > Charadriiformes > Scolopacidae > Tringa > Tringa solitaria. Next base: position 7,598,313 of record JAOXJM010000041.1, read on the forward strand.
GGTGTTGACTTCTTGCTTAGTAAAGGCACTTCCTCTGTATACCTCAAAATACATTGTTTTAACAATGAATAACATTAATATTGATAACAGTTCTGTGTTATTCCTGTTGCAAACAGACAGACAGCCTTATTTGTGGATATTTATCTGGACTGGGTTTATCACTGGATTTCTTAACTATTGGTGGATATGAACTGTTGACAGTAGCACATGGAAGAGCTTGACTTGACTCCTGACCTATGTGGGCTCGTGTTTGCTAGCAGCAAAATTGTACATAGAATTTACTGAGATACAGAAAATTTAAAAACACATTTCTTCACTTTCAGGGTATAGCTATACAAGAAGCTTTTCCTATATTTGAAATCATAGTGCTGTCATTTTTTTTGCCCTTGACAGATAAGTTTCCTGCATGACTAAAGTGTACTTAGCACGTAGCCTGGAGCCAACCCAGGCTCAGGCCAGGCAGTCATTTCTGTGCATATGCACCTGCTAATGTGTTGTAATTGTAATTCCATATCTGTTTAAGGGTTCTGAGAAGATGGCCACAGCACCTTCCTGTAAAAACACAGCGCTAAGAAGAGCCCAGTTTCTGTGCTGCAAGATGTAAATGGTAAGAGATAATATCATTATGAGCTCTGGGGAGAAGCAGACATCCCTAGGTACCTACCATGAAGAGGCCTTCAGAAAACATAATTTCTCCCATGAGCTCTGTAAGTGAAAAACTAATAGTGGAGTGGGTGGAGTAGCAAAGTATATTTTAAGATATTAAACAGTAAGTACAATTATTGCTGTAATAATACTAAGATAGGCATAGACTACAAAACCAAAGAATTATAGTCTAAACCATAATTATGCCTCTGAATGACAATTCTAGGATGTGACCCCCTTGTGTAATATTTTTAGAGGCACAAAATATTTGCAATGAGTCAGTTGGGACACTTCTGCCAAAACCAGTCAAAGTCTAATTACTCATGGCAAATCCAGTACATTAGTACAGAAAAACACAACAACAAAGAGAATAATATCTGTTATAAAGCAGAAATCTCTGACATGTGCCACTGGGGAGGGGTTTGCCTCTCTTGGAGATGTTGCTTTCCGTCTAATAATGCCCAATGCTGTATGTCACAGGGGCTTCAAAGGTGCATGAATGGCATAGATCTGGCAAGTGGAAGAAGGAAAAGGGAAAGATTTTGCTCTTCCAGAATATTTGCTGTTGTTTATTGTTCCCAAAACTATACGTCACTATATAACCTCAGTATCTATGTTTCTCTTGACATCTTTTTTCTCTCTCTTCAACTGGCATTAACATAGTAGCAATGAATTTGTATTACAAGGTTTACCGGGAAGACAAAAACATTACCTCACAAGCTATCTGAAATGAGACAGACCCTTTTCTGCCAATCTTGCAAAGTCATCTTATGAGGAAGGTACAGAACAGGAAAAATGAACAGTGGTATCTCTTTGTACCGACCAGATGGAAAGAGAAGTGACATGGGAGCACATTGTCTTCGCTTGGATTCTGCAGCTGGCAGCAACCAGAAAGGTACAACTTTGGTCAGTGCCTTTAAAATCACAGAATCATAGCACAGTTTGGGTTGGAATGGATCTTTAAAGGTCATCTAGTCTAATCCCCCTGCAATGAGCAGAGACATCTTCGACTAGATCATGGTGCTCAGAGCCCTATCCAACTTGGCCCTTGTTTCCAGGGATGGGGCATCTAACACCTCTCTGGGTAACCTGGGCCAGTGTTTCACCACCCTCAGCACAAAAAATTTCTTCCTTATATCTAGCCTAAGTCTACCCTCTTTCAATTTAAAGCCATTGCCCCTTGTCCCATCGCAATAGGCCCTGCTAAAAAGTTTGTCCCCATCTTTCTTATAAGCTCCCTTTAAGTAGTGAAAGGCTGCAATAAGGTCTCCCCGGAGCCTTCTCTTCTCCAGGCTGAACAATCCCAACTCTCTCAGCCTGTCCTCAAAGGAGAGGTGCTCCAACCCTCGGACCATTTTCATGACCCTCCTCTGGACCTGCTCCAACAAGTCTGTGTCCTTCTTACGTTGGGGGCCCCAGAGCTGGATGCAGTACTGCAGGTGGGCTCTCATCAGAGCAGAGTAGAGGGGGAGAATCGCCTCCCTTGACCTGCTGGCCACGCTGCTTGTGATGAAGCCCAGGATGTGATTGGCTTTCTGGGCTGCGAGTGCACATTGCTGGTTCATGTCCAGGTTTTTGTCCACCAGTGCCCTCAAGTCCTCCTCAGCAGGGCTGCTCTCAGTCCCTTCATCTCTCAACCTGGATTGATATGGGGAGTTTCCCCAACCCAGGTGCAGGACCCTGAACTTGGGCTAAATCTTTCTTTAGAAAGATTTGGCTTTTCCAGATTCACCCCTTGAGGAGAATTGTTGTTGCTGCACTCCAGGAATGTATTATTTATTTTGCTGGCTCTTCAGCATTCATTACTTCACATCCAAGAGAATGGAGGAAAGGGAACCCACAAACAAACTTCTTCCATTTTTTTTCACTGTCTTTAGCCCTAGGGTCAGCATTCCATTCAGGGAGCAATATGCTTTGTGATCTAAAATACTGGGGGCAGCAAACAAAGGGTAATCCTTGCTGATCATGTAAGTAGCTTTGCTTTTCAACAAGGAAGAGACTGTTTGCTTACACCCATTGTGGATTCCATCATGGGATCCTCCACTTCTCGATTATTTCCCTTTAGTGCATTAGTTGTCTTTTAATTACAGTTAATGAAGCTATGTGGGATAAGCATTGGCAAGTGGGAGGAAGGAAAATATTGATGTCTGGTTTTGTGAGCGGGTTTTTTTTATATTATTTACACATAATATTGCTAAAGTGTCTTGTAAAATGCAGTGGGAGGTATTGATGTGTCAGGAATAGTAATTGGTTCTCCAATAAAACAAACTATTTCTCACAGTTATATGTGCACAAGATAGTCACTTTTTCTGTTTCTTTATTTTCATTTTTAAATAGGAAAAAAGTTACAAGCACTTTTGATTGTTTCTAAAATCCTTACAATGCTTAGACCATGACATCCTTTCCACAGATGCAGCACAGCAGAGGACGTTCCTCTTCCTGCCTCTCACTGCTGTCAAGCACCTTCAGTCTGGCCTGGGAAGTTTCTGCACCGAGATACCTGGTTGCTATTTTCCTTTATGTAGGTATGTCTGAGGTAGGGAGGCTGTTCAACACCTTTATGATGACAAGTCAGGAAAGGTGCAGTATCTGAAGAGAGCTGCCAAGCAACCCAGAATAATCACTGCTCCTAAATCAGACAGATTTTGCCTTGGGATGGATTAGTCAGAGTTGGACATTTCTACTTCGTTTACCACTCAGTGCCTGGTGTACTGATGTTCTCTGTGATGTGGGAACCTCCCTGGTGAGGACTGGACTGGGGTTCCTAGACTTCTTTCAGAGAGCTCCAAAGTTTTGTTTAATCAAATGCATGAGGGGCTGCCTTACGTTTTGGAAGGATGCAGCCTGTTAGAAGTTGTGGGAAAAAACAGATAGATCATTTGTAGAAAAAAATAATTTTTGTGTGTTTTGACAGGTTCAAAGTCAATAAAAGCTTCTTGGAAACTGTTAGCTTGTGGAATAATCTCTTAAAGGAGTAAATGTGATACACATAATATGATTCTGGGTATTGCCCTAGAGAGCAGTTAGTGAAATGATCCTGTCTAGATCCTTGGATTCTTTAGTCTAAACATAGCAGAAGCAACTGTATAGGATGCTTCAGTGGCAGACCTATTTCTGGTGTCACTGTCTTTGTGAAATGTTTCAAGATACGTAGAAGAAAAAACCTATGCAGATGCTGCAGAAATGCAAGTAATGCATCACAATATTTAAAAGGAAAATGATTTTGACACAGTTTATGGAAGACATCAGGAAAGAACTTGGCCCCCTAGGTGTCTTCTTTCCTCTGTATTTTTAATTCTTGTTTGTATTATACTGTCTAAAGATAAAAGAAGCTGAGTCTTTGATGTAGCACTTCTGTTTTTCAGTGTTTGGAGAACTGAAATCTCATTATTTTTCCCAATTGTATTTTCTAACGTGAAAGCCCCAGAACCTCTAAATAATTTACACTCCTTTTGAAGTTTCTTTATCAGCTTCACTTCAGCAGTATTCAAACAGAGATCAGAGGCAAGATGAATCTTCTTGTGATACCCTTTGATTGTAAGGTATAACACCACAATGTTTGAAATGTGATAGGAACGTTTCAAGGGGTCAAAGCGAAGGGTAATATGGTAGCGTCCACATTTCCTTCTTTATGTTACCTCCCTGCATTTAAAAGTTCCCTGCATCTTTTAAAGAGGGAAACTCAATTTCACAAGTGCTGACACATTAAACAGGCACTACATTGCTTGGAAAGATGTCTTCATTAGCTTTGCCTCACTGGTAAGCCAAATTAAATGCCTGATGATGACCCAAATTCAGCTCAGTTCTGAATATCATGGACTAGCTTATGCTGCATTAGAAAATTACCAGGTGACAGAAACACTGAAATTCAATTTGAGTATTTCATGAGCTCACTCTTCCAGGGAAAGGGAGACAAAAGGACTGCTCTGTATAATGTGAACAGGAAGCTTTTTCCTATTCCCCTGCCCCAAGTCTTATCAAAACAAACCTGTCAGAAGGCAATCAGCAAGTGTGAAGCTCTGTGCTGTTCACTTTTGAGTCCTGACTCTGTGACAGTCATTTGCAGCCCTGTCATGAGTCTGCTTTGGCACTGGCTCCAGGATTTCCCCAAGGAAAGGAGGTGGAGACAGTATGCCTCAGGTAAAAAAAGCAGAAAAAAGCATCAAATTAGGCAGGGCTCGTTGCCAGCTAATATTTCCCAGCACAAAGCCATCAAATAGTTTTTTTCTTACTTCACGGCCAGAGGCTGAATTGCACCCTGCCACAGGAGAGACTGGGGTCTCAACTAACAGGACAACCATGGCTGCAAGGCTACTTAAAGCCTAACCCTTTGAAATGAGGGTCGAATTTACACAGACCACCCTGACAAATGCTTGTCCAACTCACTGACAAAAACGTTGCAAGAAAACAATCCTACATCCTCTTCGGGCATCTTGTCAGTGTTGCCTTTCCTCAGCAGTTAGAAAGATGATCTTAACTGGAACGTCTACTTCTTTGTTTCTAATTACATTGATTGCTTTCTTTAATTTTTTAATACGCTCTTTGATTGTTTTCATGTTTTATTTTGGTATTCCATTTTCTGGACTAAGCAGACCCATTCCCTCTAATTTTCCTCAAAGGTTTTCATCATTATTGGTCTCCTGCGATGCCAGAACTGCTACAGCCCTTCTGAATTAACCCTTCTTGCCATCATCCTCATCTCCCCCAGCTCCCCAGTGGCTTCCACAGTATCCCTGAATCATCTGCTGTACTTGTGTTATCCTGTCGTTTAATGGACTTTCATTATGCATCACATTTTATAATTTATCCTTTCTGATTTTGTTCCTTCTGTACTTTTGTTATACTTCTGTGTTCACACTTAATTTGGTTATTTTTTTAATTTCAGTTCCTGATGCAATTATGATGACTTTTTACTACAGCTGCTTTCTCTTTTCCTCATTAGGGTGGCTTTTTATTGTGCATTATTATAGTGAAATTGCACTCCCTTATCCTCCTGATTACCTTTCCTGCAGAGCCCTCTGATAGACTCCAGAATTTAGTGACATCTGCTTTTCTGATGTTTATGGTCTTCATTCAGCATTTTCACTTTTTCTGTTCCTTCACAGATTGAACACTATCCCTTCAACCCAGCGCTAGGGCAGGTCAGTATCTGACTATATGCCCTATTTGCACTCTAAATGTCCTCTTTAGCACTTCAACGTTTTAAAGATTACACCCCTTAGAAGATTTGGTTACATATCAGGACATCCCAGTGGTTATGTCACAATCTTTGCAGTTCTATTTAACTACGGCTTTCACCCAAATTGTATTTAATTCTATCAGTTCTTCCCCACTAGCCAGACCCAAGTCCGAAACAAATGCTCTGAGAAAGACTTCTGAAATGTAAAGTTGTATTTAACACGGTCCATGACTTCCTGCAGTGTTTTCCCAATATATATCTAAATAGTGAAAATCCACTCCCTTTTCCCATTACCACTGTTTACTCTCCTATTAATTACTTCTACTGGTTGTTTGAAAATGCTTCAGTTACCACCTCCTTCTGTAGCCCCTTTGTGGCAGAACCCTATTGTGGTCTAGCTCCTGCTTTTTCTTCTTGCAAGCCAGAGCTACCTCAATGTTTTTGCCTCTGCCTATGGGTTATTACCATTTGGTGTTTGCCTGTAAATATTCTAGACAAAATTAAATAATTCTATTGCTTGTTATTTTGTACAGTAGGGAAGTAATTTGGACTCAATGCTAAGATAAAAGAACTCCTGAGATCTGGATTCTTCTCTGAGCTTACAATGTGGTCTTTGGTCAATATTTCGGAACAGGTCTGCACTGCACACTGCTATGGAGATCTCCAAGCCAGAACCAAGCTGATACAAACTTATGATACAGTGTACAACACAGCAAAGGGATGCGCTGCCACAGACATTCTGCCTCTGCAGGCTTGTTCTTGAGATCCTCTTGAGCTGGTGAGTCTTGACCATTGAGAGCTCACCAAGGGATGGCTTATGGGGAATCTCAGCACCTGTGTTGCAGATACACTCACAACTTCTGTGTTCTGGTTTGTTTTTCCCATTGTGGCCTAACAATATTTGTAAAGCGTGTTGAAGGAGTGCTCATTTAACATTTTTGCTGTGCTTTTATAAATGGTGCTTTTTTATGAACCCTCTGCCTCACTTAGATAACTCCCCCACCTTTTCTTCTCTGCCCCTTCTGCCTCATGTAGAGGGCTACCTGATTACATATTTAATCTCTTTTACTCTAATGTGTGAAATACAACTAAGAATGAAACTAGATGAAGAATCCTGGCTCTTTCAAGTGTGTATCAGGAAAATGAGAAGGTAATATGCTCTCCTGCTCCTTGAGAGCTCATGATATGCTCTGGAAGAGTCAGCTCTTCACAGGCAGGACTCATGGGTATTGGGAACTATTCGTAGGACAAGGTATATATACTATAGTATTTGGAGAAAATCTGGTATTAACAGGAGCTGTGGCATTTATGATTGAAATTGCCTGTTGGTGTTTTCCATCTTCCCGAGAAGGTGGCGTACCAGGGGTTTGAGTGGCAGCCCAGCTCTTCTGGCAGGCATGCTTGAAGCTGAAGTCTACTTTAGCAAGGAGAAAGAATTTGCTTACCTGGGCTGGTAAATAATGATTGATCCCCATTCAAGGCAGAGGACTGATGGTAATTTCTCAAAGACCTGTGCAGTGCTCTCTTCTTCTGCATTTTTGATTATCTTCTAAAATGAGAGTCTACACGTTTCACAGTGTCATGCCTTTTGCAAACTAATTCCCTTGAGAACTCTGGCTGGGACCATACACTTCTCCTTCTCAAGGCCATATACCCCCTTTCCAGTACTTTTAATTAGCATCTCGGTAATTATGTCATGGATTATGGTTCTTAAAAATATGCTGACATTCCAGACTCAGAACTGAATTCACATTGTGATGGCTGATTATGTTTTTTCCAAGTGTGTACAGAGTGTGTCAATGTCAAGGAATCAAATGTGCTGTGACAGGAGACACACTGCAGAGCTCACTGCTCACCTCAGACAGATTGGCTGATCTAAGGACAGGTGAAAAGTCTGTCTGGATGGAGTGAGAAGGTTGTGTTTATTTCCATTAGAAATGTTTTAGACTGTTAGAAGCTTTTTCATAGACATTTAACTCTTGATGATAGAACTGGAGGAGACAGCTTTTCCTTTAGGGCTAGAGGAGGTTACTGCAGGGAAAGTCCCCTGTGAACTGGGAATTCTAGCCTTAGCGGCTGCAATCTTTTACTCATTCCTTTGTATCAGCTAAAGTAAATTTGGGGAGGGAATAAATATTTCCAAAAGCCAAGAAAATTCCCCTCTTGAGTTTTTAATAATGTACAAGTATGCAGCATTTTCTGGTTTTGCCTTCCTCTCAAATTAGTGCTTCTTAAATGAGTGCCAAGTGTCAGATCAATCATGAATCTCTGTGTTCTCTGACATGCAATAAACTGATCTTGAGCCATTACCTGAACGGGCAATCTCTAAGACAAATGGTTCTGTAGCAAAAAAAGAACTTAGAGGACTGTATTAGGAAGAGAGGCTACGTTGTTTATCCCTTATTCTCATCTACCCATTACAGCAATAAGGGGTCAGGGCCAGGGCTGCAAGAGATGTTTTGATGCCTGTGATATATGTGATATATCTCCACCGAGGGGAGACAAGCCCTTACTGGTTCCTTTCCCATTCTTCCACTCGCTGCTGGCTCTTCTCTCCCAGCTTCTTTCTAGGCTGGGAGTGGCTGGTGGAGACCAGCTGCAGAGACACCGGCCTCAGTGGGGCTCAGGGGGGCAGTCCAGGCAGATTAAGGTCGTTTGAGGAGCCAGATTTCTCAGTCTGCCTTTGTTGCCACTTCAGTTGCATTTTCAGCTCACATAAATGAGACAAAAGATGTCAATTTCTTTACGATTTACAGCAAGGAGCTGGCTGGGGCTCCCTGGAGAGTGCTGACTGCTACAGGGCTCAGCACCCGTCCTTCCCTTGGTGGAGACTAGGGGTGAAGTAGAAGGCAATGTTTTTTCTCATCTCTATGTTCAGATCCTTCTGCATTTGTCCCCTGTGTCAAAGTGATTGGGATTGTTTGCTTGTAAAGCTGCAGTGCCAGCAGTACAAGGAGAAGCTTCTTGAACTTCAGAAGCATTCTTCCCCACTAGAATTAAATTCTACGTGAAGCTAAAGGCCTCAAATGTTAAGAATTTGAGCACTATTATAGCTCATCTGCGTACTAATGATACTGTTTTCAGGGGAGATTTAAATCTAACACTCTTTTGGGAGGAATATTTTGCCCACAAAATATTTTGAGGGTAACATCTGACTATTATTATTCTTGTGGGAGCAACTGTGGGGATTCAGGAATCGTATAGAAAGTTACAAACTTAATTTTCCTTTAAATTACTTGGCACTAACTTGTTTTATCATGTTATGTACAAGTGAGCCCTTCAGTATGTGACAGCTGCTGATACTGGAAGTTTAGAGGGACACAACAGGATGGAATCCAAACCAAATTTGTTGGGAAAAGTTGCTCCCTGTTGTGACTTCTGGGATACATTGAAAGGTCAGGGGGGATGCTGCAGCCTTGACTTACAAGATGTTTTGTTTGTCAAGCAGTAGAGGGTGGCAGGTGTAGATCTGACCTCCAGGCTTCTATTGCTGATATGGCCAGACACATTCCACTGGGTAGAAAAAAAAGGAAAAGAAACAAAAAATCAGCCTTATACTGACCAGTTCTGAATGATGAATATATGTTGACAGGGCAGTTTACCATAGAATCATAGAATAATTTGGCTTGGAAGGGACCTTCAAAGGTCATCTACTCCAAACCTTTAGTCCAAATGAGCAGGGACATAACTTCAACTAGATCAAGTTGCTCAGAGGCCCGGCCAACCTGACCTTGAATGTTGCCAGGGATGGGGCATCTAACACCTCTCTGGGCAAGCTGAGCCAGTGTTTCACCACCCTCAGTGCAAAAATTTTTTTCCTTATATCTAGCCTAAATCTACCCTCTTTCAGTTTAAAACCATTACCCCTTGTCCTGTTGCAACAGGCCCTGCTAA
>JAOXJM010000041.1:7614137-7641877 GCA_026413425.1 Tringa solitaria
GCCCGGCCCGCACCCCCGGGGCGCCCGGCGGCTGTGGTGCGGGGGGGAGCGGGGGCAGCTCCTCCGACAACCAGAGACTGTGTTTTTCGGGTTCTTTTTTCCTCCCGTTTCGTACGTGCGCCCCTGTGTCCTACGCGCATCCGTGTGACAGGAGCGGCGAGTTGTGTCCGTGAGCGCAGAGTCGAGCTCGGCGCGTATTGAATCGCTTTTCTGTTTGCGCGAACAAATGGCTTAAATCGCAGCTAAGCGCCGGATTTCGGCTCGAGGGCGCGATGTTGGGTGTTGGTGCTCGATGTATAGATGCTTAATGTGCTGAGAAGTATGGAAAAATAAATTAAAAAAAATAATCTTGGTGAATCCGGGTAAATTAGGTTTTCAGGCAGTGCAGTGCTTCAGGAAAAAGTCACACACGCTGAACATCCATTTCATATTTTTCCAGGATCGCTCCTTCTCTTCGTGCAGATACCTAACTGTGTATATGTAATTGGGTTTTTTTCAAAATCACGGAATGGCCAAGGTTGGAAAAGAGCATTAAGATCATCGAGTACAACCATTAAATGGAATGATTTGAATCCAAGTTCGAGCTCTTGCCAAAAAACATCGCTCACTATTCAGCAGTGGAGGAGTAGGGGCCAGGGAGGCCTTTCTGCACCGTTGGTGCCTGAGCACTGGCTTCAGCTGGATCAGATTTGGTTTCTGCCAAATTTGATCCTTGCCGAGTCGTTCTGTTTCATTAATGCAATGGCTGTGTTGTCTTGTTCCCTTCCTAAAGCCTACTTCTGAGGGGGTGCCAGGCTCTGCCTTTCAGAAGGTAGCAGCGGACTGTCTAAGAATCTCTTCCGTTCAGAGGTATTTCTAAGAAGAGGTTTTTTGGGTGGTTTGGTTTTTTCTTTTTTTTTTTTTTTAAGGAAAACCAGAATGGGGAGGAGGGGAGCATCATTTTTACTGATTTGTGGTTTTCTCGGGAAGTGGAATGTTCAAAGGAAACTCTGTATGTGTCAGATCAATTTCCTATGGTCCTTCTCAGCACCACCAGTGAGCTCCCTGTGCCCACCTCTTGTTCCCCAGGCACTGAGTTGCAGCGGAATATCCCTGTGGCACCGGAGCAGGGGTGCAGCACAGCGGCAGGTTTCACCAGTAACCAGAGTGGTGTGTGCCGAAGCTGGGACTCGTGCTGCCTCTTCCCCTTCTACGCTCTCCCTTATTCCTGCTCTCCCATAACCCCACTTATCTTCTGCCCTAATTCTGTGCTTTTGGGGAGTCACAAAGCTGTGCACTTTAGTCCTCTCAGAAACGTTCCCTTTATAAATATGTCTTATATTTACTAAGGTTACTGATGCATCAATTTACAGTGAATTATGTGTGTTTCTTCCTGATCCTCTGGGGTTGATGTGTTATTTTTCCACGTCACAAGTGACAAAGAATTATTTTTTTCATTGTTACTTTGGTGAATTTGGGGAATCTGCATTTCCTTAGGCAAGATCTTTTTAAGGAAGAAAAGTATTTATCTTAAAAGCCCTGCAGCAGGGAGGGCTATCTGTGGAGCAAGGTTCACCCTCTCTGACATGTGTACATGTCCCCAAGGAAGAAGAGGCAGAAGCCTTTCTCGTGTTTCCCCTGCCCCCCTCTAGACACTACTGCAGCAGCACAGGGATGGGGACAAGCTGCAAGAAGGCTGGGGTACGGTTACACGCAATCCTTCCTGTGGGTTTTGGGGATTGGATTCTTCCCAATCTGCCTTGGGAAGAAAGGATGGAATACCTCGGAGCTGTCTGTGCCGCAGAGCCCTTTGGGGGGTGAGGGGACGGTGGGGAGGCAGTTGGGGCTTGGTGTGTCTCTCCCAGCAGGGACATGGGGCTTACCAGGTCTGCACAGCACAGGGCACCTGGAGAGGTCCTCAGGGAGGATATTTGTGTAATTAACATTTTATGAGGTATAGGAGAGGATTGCTTGGGCTCTTTTTCTACTGGAGAAGACAAATCTAGTTGTTAGGTCACCGTGTACAGCAGATGCTACACTTACCCGTGTTACTCCCCTGTCACAGGCCTCTTGTATCTTTCTTTCTGAATGGGACAACCCTTTCCATTCTTGTCACCAGTGGCATTTACCCCCCAGAGTGTCACTACTCTAATTTAAATATTGCTTTTCTTCAACTTTTTTTTTTCCCCACCGCTCTGTCTTTTTTGTCTGGTCCATTGAGGTGGTCTTCAGTAAGAGATAGGTGACAACAGAAGAGAATTACTGACCCGTGCTCTGTGCTTCTAACTGCTTTTGAGGATGCTCTGCCATCACACTTATTAATATCCTTGTAACCTACAATGGGGACTGCATTTTACCTGATGAATACCAGGTACATTAGTACTTTATACCAAAATAGGTAATGCCTCAACTGAGATGCTTAATGATGTAAAAGCAGTGGTTACCCCTCAAGTTAATTTAGTTTCTACAGGATGCTGTGGACTGTTTATGTTCCTATAAGTTGCTTTTGTGTATTATTCTTATGAGACCTTTGCACTGTTCATCGTGGACCCAAGTTGGCTTTGCTAGATGTCTTGTGAGAAACCATAAATGATCTGTACCTTAGAGCCCCTCTGACGTACACACAGGAACAGAAGGTGTGTGTGTAAGTGTGGTTGATGCCTTCAGTCTCAGTGATACTGTAGTGTGTTATGGAGGCTTAAAATCTGCACACACACCCCACTTCTTAAAGTGCACAGAGTGCCAGGCAGTGCAGTAGTTAATGCTGTCTTTTAAGTGAAGTTTGGTGCATTTTCTAAAAGGTTCGGTGAGTGAGAGTTTGCACATCTGGATAGCTGTATCGGTGCGGTTACCTCTTCAGGCACCTGAACACAAGGAACCCTGCTTTCTACAAGCACTGGGTGTGCAAAGCTACACGAATAAACTGCAGCTTTCACATTCAGCACCTCCCCTCCTTTTAAGATACCTGTGAGATGGTTTGTGCCTTGGAGGCCCTGAAACCATTCCGAGTGCCAGCGGAAAGATAAATTGAATGCCCCCTTTGAATGATTTATTTGATGCTGTAGAAAGGATAACGTTTTGCTGATAAAAACTGTTGTTGTGGAACAGGAGATTGGCAGGTAGTAATGCTAACAAATCTGTGCAGTGTAGATACAGCACAAGGCCTTGGATGCCCAGCTTAAGCATCCGCATCTGAACATCTCAGCTGCAGTAGACTTATTAGCTGTGTCATGAAGAACAGCTTTTGACTGTAACAATTAAATCCGTTATTAAAATAAGCCTTTTTGCATCTGTGTGTTCATCAGTTGTTGGTTGCGCAGGCTTGGGTGTCCTCTGTTCTGCTGGTGCTCTAATTGATTTTTAGTTAAGGTCAGGTGTGCTAATAAGCATGTCTTGCATCTGGTCAAAGCCTATTAGCTAGTACTTTTTTTTTTTTTTCATTTTAAATCCTGATTTTAATTAAAGTAATCCTCAAGATACTATGCCAAAGATATTCAGCCACTGCTGAGCTGTGTGACTGGTTCGTTTCTGTGTGGTATTCAGTGATTACAGAGTGCTCTTGTAGTCTAGGTAACCTCAGAAATAGCCTCTTATAGGTAGAGACTTTTGCTTCCAGCTTAAAAGCTTGATTTTTGGGGGTGCTGAGCACTGGGTCCAGGCTAAGAGCACTCAGTGCTTTTCAGCAGGGGTCTGGGGTTTGCTCTCAGGTGCCCAGCGGTGAGCTGTCTCCCTCCCCGTTTCTGACATGCTAAAATTAATATCCACTTAATGACTGGCTGGGGCATCTCTGATGCAAAAAGCTGTAACAGTGAAAATAGCATCTGGGTTAATGGGAGCAGGGTTGAAACGTGTATTCAACTTGAAAAAAAAAAGAGGTGCATAGTGGGGAAAAACTGGGAAACTAGAGAAGAAAAAACGATGTCATGGTCTTCACTGTGATGCAAATCGATATGAGCTGAACAGCACCTGCAGTCATAATGCCAGCTATGTGCTTTTCAAGATTTATGTTAGCAATTTAATTTTTCCTTAAGTGATTTCTTCTGTAATTTTTGTTTCATATTGAAAATAAGGAATGTATTTCTTTAACTTGCAATATTTTTATGGTCAGGTATATCTCTGTACAGTAAAAATATTACTTTTAATTGCCAGATAAATGTTCTTTTCTTCTTTTACACATAGAACAGGGAAAAGCTAGTGAGAGCTTGGGTGTATGATCACTTCTGTGGATTTTTTTGTCTCATTTGTATATAGTTTACATATGAATTATCTGTTGATTCTCTGTGTTCAAAAGCTCTTTGTAAACAATTGAGACTTTGAAATGCAGTAAACTGAATTCTTTATGCTTAGTTTCAATGACTTAAGGTTGTATTTTTATCTTCTTCATTGTGGTGGTAAAGAATTTTTTTTATTTTTTATTTTTAGTAGAAAAACCCATGACATGCTTCAGGAGCCAGAGAAACAAATGAACAAGTTTGCTATAGAAAACAAAACCATTTAAATAATAAAGACAATTTAAATTTAATTGGTTTTGTGTTTTGTATTAATCTTCCAGGTTTTCATGTCTGGCCGGTGATCATTCAAGTCGCTTTGAGCCTTTCATTGCATTGGCAGTAGTTCAGGTTGCTTTCCCTGCAACAGGGTGGTTGTCCTTGGGTCCTTGAAGAAACCCTATAACCACATCAGTATAAGAAGTCCAAGACTGCCTACATATTAAATGAATATTATTAGGAGCTGTGTAACTTCTGGAAAGCACTAGAATGCACAACAAACTGAGTTTGCTTAGGATGTGTTCGACTTAATGCTTATATTTTCCTGAAAGCATGGACTGCCTATGTCTATGCTGCAAAACTGGTGTGTGTGCAGAGGGTATGCTTGGCATTTTTGGACACCCAGCCACCTGAAGAGAGCTGCTGGATTTCCAGAAATCCCAGGCATAAGTGCAGAATCCTTTAATCCCTTTCTAATGAGATTTCTGGATGCTAGAGGATGCACAATTAAGATATGCTGTACTCTGCTGTATCAGCACAGAGGAACCAGAGTGGAGGATAATCCCGCATCTGTTTTCCCACTTTCTCGTTGTGTATCCTCCAGATCAGGGTTCAAGAGGGATCCAAAGCCTTTATTAGCTGTGTGCTCTTTCTACTGCAAGGTAATCTGAAGGTATTAGAATCAAGAGGGTGTAGATTTGTGGTTTTGCTAGGTTGTTCCCATCAGCTCAAAACTGAATCCAGGGTACATGCTCAGCGTGAGCTTGCACATGTGCCTGTGTACACCATGTATGTGCCAAGAAAGCTGAATTAATTGCCTGATTCCAGAGAGAGACCAACCTTTCAGTCATGGTCCTACTTGGAGAATCTGTGCATGACAGTATTGAATGGGGTGGTCACTTGGAAGCTTTGAGATTGATAGAACCTATTTATTCTACTTTTTTTCTTTGAGAAGTGTGATTGCCAAAAAAATAAGCAAAACCACATGGAGAATCAGGATTTAAAGATGCATGAACCTCTTCTTGTCAAAAGCTGCCTTGATTAGAGTCTAAGACTTAAAACAAAACCTCTTTGATCCATAGCGTCAAACATTAATAATGTTAGCTAGGAGGATGTAGGCATTCTCTTACATGACCAGTTCAGTGTTCACTGATGTAGAGCATAATAGGGCATTGACCATTACTCTACCAGCTCTGCTTTCTTCCAAAGGTTAAAGTAATTTTCTCTGGCATCCTTTGATTTCTTCAAAATGGCTTGACCTATAATAAACAGAATCAAGAAGCTGAAAGAGCAGATCTGAGTTTAAGTGTGGATGCCTCAGATGCTTGAAGTACAAGCTTAAGTTCTGATGCTTGGCTATGGTGTGGCACAGCCACAGGGACCAGCTGTGTAATCCAGATGTTGCAGAAATCCTGTTCTGTGTGCAGAAATCAGTGGTGTCCTCATCCGGGATATTGCTAGCAGTTAAGGTGAGAATTATTTTCTGGAGAAGTCTTTCTGCTAGCTGCTTGGTGCAACTGGGTTAGATTTTTACTGGGGGGGTGGACATGAGGATTCCCTGGAGCTTTCTTATGACTGCAGTAACAGTGCATATGGCATTTCCATGTCTTGTATAGCAGAAATTTCTATGCCAACAAAGCTTTTGAAAATTCTGAGGAGATTTGGGCATACTGGTTTTGTTAAGTGTTAATACTGCACTTTGGAGGAAGCTGTTGTTCCAGAATTGTGCTTGTAATTGCTGTCAAAGATGCTGAAAGCAGTGATTCCATTCCAGCAAAACTCTTAAGCACTTACTGCGCTTGGAGCACGTGTATGTTGTTCCAGTAGCATCAGCAGGACTGTCCACTTGCTTAAATTAAATGTCTCAAAGCCTGGCACAAATGGGGCAAGAATGCTTTGCAATTCATAGGAATATGTCCTGGAAGAGCAAGAGAAAATCTACCATCAGTCATATTATTAATCTAGGGAAGGCTGACACTGTGTGTTTTGGAGTCGCTGTACTTCCATCAATTAATAGCATGACTAATTTCTCATAGGAGCCACTGAATGCTAGAAGAGGAGGATGTGGTAGGAGGGAGATGGTAGGGAAGGAAGAGTAGGATGTTGCTTATGTGATGCATGTATTTGTGCAGTGTATGTGCATGCTTGCACGGGGAGGGTTAGAAAATACTTGAAATAATATCTTTGTGTTTCGTGTGCCAATTAAGTGTGAGACTAATTCTGTGAAGTGCTTGCTTTTTTTTTTTTTTAATCAATTACATGATTTTCAGCAGATATAAGCTGAAGAGCTCACAAGCAGATCTCACCCATTTCCATCTTTATTGAATGTGGAAAGGAGGTTTGTAAGATGACTCCAAATGAACACATTCATATGCATTAGATAAAGCAGGAGCCTTTCACAACACAGTTGATGACAGTAACAGCTGTGGTCCTGTTGTACACAGAAAATAGTTACGGATGGCAGATAAGAGGAATGAAGACTGAAGCAGCCAAACATAATGCTTGTTCAGGTGCCTGGTATTTCTTTAGCAGGAAGACCCCAACCCTGCCATATACTAAGCAGTAATGCTCTTGGCAGACTTGATGAGAACTGGGTTTCTGGGTAGCACAATGGCATAGGGCCCTCAGAATCTATAAGCTAGAAAATCTAGACTGGTTATAGATTAGCCAAAAACAAGCTTAAAAAAATATCCAAGCTGAATGTCTCAATTCATTGATGAGCTGTAAACATTGGTCGGGGCTGCTTTAGGTTTTGTTGGAAACAGGATGGATGCTGGCCATTAGGAAGCCAGTTTCACCATTTAACTGCTCCTAACCTTATTCCCGTAGAAGGCAAAAGCCAAAAAACCTTCAAATGTTTCAAAGGGTTGCATGTGATTTAGTAAAGTAATGTGATGCTTTGGTAACCATTGGTATGCCATCGAATTAAGTCAAATTGATCAAAGAAAACATCAGAACATTCAAATGAAGCACAGTGATGTGGAAAGCAGAAAATTAGAACAGAGACCCAAGTAAATTCAGCAGCAACCAGCTCTGTTAGCTTGCTATGTCTGTCTGCTGGGACTTACTTTCCTTGAAGGTATTTTCTGTCATGAATTGTGTTGTCTGCCTAAGCCGGTGAGGTCTGTTGGAGTCCTCTGTCTGTTGTTTTGGCAGGCTTCTTGGTTTGATGAGGGCAGTATCCTGAAGAGGATTAGTGTTAACCTCTTCCACTGTTCTCAAGGGTAATGATTTTTAAAGGTGTCTTTTGAAACAGTGATGGCGCTCTGCTGTTTTAAGTGGATACATATTCGAGTGTGAAAGGAAGGTCCTTGAAAACTGTTTGTAAACCAATGATAGTCATGTCACCCATTGATGGCTTGATCCATTTCTCGTGCTGGTGGATACGTTGAGAGTTGCTCCATTTCCATGGAGTTGCAGCAGGATCAATGCAGTGGAAGCCTTCGGGCAAGCATGATCTTGACGTTGCAAATGCAAGTTGTTAGCAGTTGGGTACAAAAAGAGTCAGAATGAAGTGTGTGAACTCCTTGCCATCTCTTTTGAAGGTGCTGAGTGTCCATGGTCTGCTCTCCTGTTCCCTTTGGTGCTGCAGTGAGCAATGTCCCTACATTGAGCACTGAATAGGAGAAAAACCCATGTCCAACTGTGATGCCAAGACCAGGAACACTGAACGATTCTTGAATGTATTCAAGACATTCTTGAATACATTGACAGCTTTGGAAGGATTATGGGGAGCAGAGGCAACACGGGGTGGAAGATCTCTCCTCACAAATACGACCCTGAGGTGTGTACACGGCCGGCAGAACTGATGCTGTCAGTGGTAGACGCTGCCCACCATTTCTCTTGCTGGCTCGCACACCCACATGATGCTTTTAGGTCTCACAGCACCAGCTGTTTAAAATGACACATAGTCTTAGGCTGCATTTTTAGTTTTTCTATTCTGAAAACTGAATTCCACACTCCTTAGAGCTGCCAGAACCAAAACCTGCCAAGCAGCAGCTAATTAGAAAACATTAATGTTACAGTTGCTTCAGAAAAGCTCAGTGCCTCTTTGCAGTAGGCTGTTGGATAGAGAATCAATTCTTTTTGTTTTGCAAATAGACTATCTCCAGTTTGGAAATGTTTTAAAAAATTGAAAAAAAGATTTCAACCTCAGCTGGTTCTGTTTGTTTTAATTTTGTTTGTAGGCATTTCAAATGCTAGGAAAGGGGGACTAGTCTAGGAATGAGCCATACGTGGCTAAAACAAAACCAACCTTTTATTAATTTCCACTGTAGCTTTTTTTTTTTTCTGCCAAAACAACTGGATGAGCATTTGCAAAATATGGGAAGATGTGCTGAGCCTTGAGATGTGCTGGGTTCCAGGACTGATAACAGCTACCAGCTGCACGGAAGGAGAAAGGACAGCTGTGTCTCTCTGGCTCATGTGTAGGGGTGTTGAGGTGTACAATCAAACTGATGAGGAAGCAAAAACGTTAAAATAGAAAGGTTTAAAGGATTTCTGAAAGTGTAGCTGAACCCAAGGACATGGAGCAGCTGATGGCACTAAATTCTCTTAGCCCTCAATTGCTTAAAGTAATGTGAGTAATCCTCTGAACTGCATCACTGTTTAAATGAAGAATAAGTGCCTTGATAATCTGCAATAATTGTCAAAGCATGTTGAGGTATCATAGTAGCTTTTCTTTAAAGGTGAGCTCCACTTGAAATAAATTAGATTGCTCCTTTCCTCTCTCTGTCTTCTGCTCCTGCTAACTTTTTCTGGATCCTTCTCAGGGATTTTCTCCCACCTTTTCTCTTAGAAGGAAACATTTTATACATGCATGCAAGGCAGGTCTGCTGTCCTTTTTGGGTATCTTCTTTCTGTGTGTCTCATATCCTTCATCCTTACCTCTTGTAAATTGTTTCAGATGCTGTACCTGCACCAACTAAAGTCCAAAATCCACAAAGTTTAAGCTTAGATTTGGAAGATGAGAGCCAAAGAGTAAATATTTCTTCTGTTGAGGGACAGGAGATGAAAGTGGAACAGAGCAGCAGACTAAATCACTACAGTCACTGAAAGTGTAAGCGTAGTAAAAAGAGTGAGTGGGGATAGATATAGAATCTGTAGAATCCCCCAGGAATGGAAATGTCACCCCTTCTGCATTGTTTCATGTTTTGGTTGCTCTCCAGCTGTAGCAGAGCAGTTTACAACCTTAACTTGAAAAGTTCCAAATTCTCTTCTCTAGATGCTGAGCCTGGCAATCACGTGGCAGAAAAATATTGAAAATGCATTCACCAACACTCCTCTCTCTTTATCGGTCCTATCAGATCTTTTCCCCCACAGATCTGGAGGAAAACTTTATCAAATGTATGGTTATTAACATTAAGGCATGACAAATGGTGGTTCTGTAATAGGAACCAGGCTGTGAAATGGTTCATTCTGCAGTGGTCTCTGAGCCATCTGAGTGAGCGTGCTGTGAAACTGTGCAGATGGGCAAGGCGGTGAAATCCTGCACTGATTTGTTGTCAGGGTGGCAGATGTTTTATTCTCCTGGTGCGTTCTCTGGCATTTCTCACAGACATGGAACAGAAGCAGAAGAAACTAAATTGCCATGCTCTCTCTCCCTTGTTGTCTAAGGTAGTTTTGCAACTCATTTCTCCTGTAATTCTATGTAGTATGAGAAGAGGTATGCACCTCCTGACTTCTCGTACAACTGTGATTTATACTCTCTCAGGCAACCTTCTTTACCCAGCCACTTGTAATTTTCATGGTGCATCTCTTGCTTATCGCTTTAACGTACTTAATACCCTTAATGGTGCTTTAAAGATGAGCATTTGTATGACTAAATAAACAATTCTCTAAAACATTTGTCTCCTGACCTCTGGTCCGTGCAGTACATAGTGGGCAGAGGAGGAGGGCATGGAGAAGACAGAAGACAACATGCTGATGTCAGCTACTGTCTGGGGTGCCACAGTAGCAACCCCTTTCTGTTCCTTAAAGCCTTCAGGTACCAGGATGTGCCTCAGGGAATGCTGAAGAAGTGAAGGGAAATAGGAGACAGCTAGCAAAGGTAGTTTTGGCCAAACTCTGATGTCTTCCTTGAGCAGCACACAGCATGGAATGATTTGAATTGATGTAGAGAATACTGCCCAGCTCTGGCAGCCAGCTCGTTATTTCTAAAACTGTTGGCTTTGGAAATAGCAGTTATTAAAAATTTTAAATTCAGTTCTAGAGGAGAATAAATGGAATGAAGAGAGTCTCTTCTGAAATAAAAGTTGGTCTTGTCCTGGCACTCGATCTTTGCCGTTAGAAAACTAATCACATAGTTTTATGCTATAAGTTTAGCCTTGGCTCAGCAAGAGTATAATTTCTTTGATTAAAAACAGATTCAATAATTTTTTTAGTGTTAGCTTTTTCAACGGAATAAAAAAAATTACTCTGTACCTTCTATAGCATATGGGCTATAAGGGTAATTCAGCTGAACTCCACCACATCTATGATATCTCTTTTACAGTAATATGTAACATCTAGGGTATGTATTCATTTCCTTCAAAATGAGTCTAGCAGGTGATTTTACTGAAGTTTGGAAAACGGAGACTGTCAGACTGCATCACTTCAGAAAAGTTTGGCCAGCTGGCAGAGGGGGGGTGTGCTCTTCCCTGAAAATAAGCAGCATCTCTCTGAGCACTGATTTTGACAGAAATCCCGGCATCGGTTTAAGAGTAATACAGCTCATGTATAACTCTTTGCCTGAGGACCTTACTATGCTCCTGTCAGTCCTAGTAGCCATCCCATTCACCGCCTGTCTGGCAGGAGGAGCAGAGCGGTGACAACAGAGGAGATGCTGCAGCTGTCACACCTATTTACAGCTGCTCAGGCACTGACATGAAGAATAAACATGGCATTAATGCAGTTGCATAGTTAGCAATTTATTTTCAAAATCAGTCACTTGAAAAATACCAAGGCACAAATAAAATAGCTCTGTCAGCACTTTCTGTGCGGTTTGCAACCTAGTGCTTGACCTCAGGGTTTCCCTCTGTTTCTGTTTATTTAATATAAGAGTTAAGGTAAAGGCCACGTCCTTACCCACTGAAAGCTCACGTCTCTCTGCTGAGTGAAGTTGTACCAAGATGGGCTGTGGCTCTACAAGTGCAGGAACATACTGATTCTTGTCCGCTGCTCCTCTTTTATTCCCTGATCTTCGTACCTGCTCTGCAGTGATGAGTAACTATTTTACGTGTAGGCAAGTGATATTTACTGTGAAAAAGGCTGAGTGAATAGTTGAGCAAATGTTTAAAGAAATAACAATTAGAGATTGCTGTTTTGAAAACACAGAGGGGAAAGAAATTGAAAATGTAAACATTTTCTCTTTAATAGCCAAGAAACAAATGCTTGAGTTCATCCCTTCCAGCATTGCATCCCCACAAATGTAGTCATGAAACTGGCTGTATTAAGTCACTAAATATTTATTAAAGTTAAACAATGGCTGGCAGTAGACTATTTGTAAACAAAGGAGTAAGTCAGGAAAATTGACAGGATTAAAATCTGTGGTCTGTTGTTGGGGGCTGAAGTGGGACAATCCCAAATGACAGAAGGAGGGCGAGCCCCTGATAACCCACACAGGCACAGTATTTGGGGATATGGATGTTGTGCTCTGGTTTTCCTTCTGTCCCTGCTTTCCTGCTCCTCAGAGCTGCGGAGGGGACCACACAGAACAGGCGTCTCATGGCAGGAGCTGTGCTTTTGGCTTGGAGATGAGAGCAATCATCCCTTGAGCGTAGCAGCTTGGTTACACAGCATGATTGTTGGTAATCACCCCTCAGCAGCTGGCTCTTGGAGATGTGCTCCAGCACAGTGGCTGCTACAAGGGGATTTTGTAATCAGGCTGACCTGTGGCCAGCGTTCCTAACTGGGACTTACTGGTCCCTTAGGATCTCTCCTACTGGCCAGTTTCTGAAGTATGTGGGAAACAGTGTGATTACTCTTCCTTTCCTGCCTGCCCCGTCAACTAGTACCAAATAAGTTGGGTGCTTGTCTCTTAGAACTGCTAAGGGATGTGTTTATTCAGTAATTTACAAGCATCAAAGCATCATGCTATGTAGGATCCTGCACGTGGATGTGGTACCTCCTGACATAGTTCCTGCTGGTTGATTGTAGCAGAGCTCTGCATTTCCCTGGAGGCACCAAAATGTAGCTTACAAAACATAGTAGTCTGCGTGCTTGGGCTTTTTTTTGTCCTACTTACATTTTTCCTACTGTTTTTCTAAATAATCATAAAGCAGAATTACTTTTGTGAGTCCAGGGATTGCTGGAACCAACACTTCAAGCAGCACAACTCCCATTCATCTTTCAAATATGGTACCATTTTTGCTGTAGGAGCATTTATTTCCTACATAATCTGGGCTTCATTTATTTTTGTAGGTCTGAATTCAACTGCGGGCTATGCTGCCCAAACCTCGCAATGGATTTAGGTTGTGGGAACCATCTGCAAAACCCTGACTTCCCCAGAATTGAATTTTATAATTTTTTTTTTTTTTACCTATTTCACAGAATCCACTAAATAACCTCCAAATCTGTTCTTTGGAAAATGTGACAAATGCTCAAAGAGACAGGTTGATGGGAACAATTGCTGTGAAAAGGTAAGAGGCCAAACAGTAAGGGCATATGTGCGTTCACATCCTGATGCCTACCAGTGCACGCTTTCCTCCCTGCCTGGGAGAGCCCTGCAGCGACAGGATGCCTCCTGACCTTATTGCCACCTAAGGGCAGGGTTAGCCCTGGCCGTGTTGCCAGTGTGCAGGAGCAGACGGCTCCCCCTTTGCACATCCTGGGCAGAAGGGTGGCCCTTGAGCGCTGAGGAGCATGTGGGGAAGGAGGAGTAGGTGGAGGGTGGCACTGCTCTCCATCTGCCGCTGCCCACTAGCGCGGCTGCCCTTGTCTGCCCGAGCGGAAGAAGAGACTTTATCTGAAGAGAAAAGGGGAGAAAGGGTGGTGTTTGCGATACAGTCTCTCCCACGTGTTGTTTGGGGGACTCCTCAGGTCCTCCTCTCTGTGTGTGCGTATCCAGCACTCGATGCCGAGGGCGGCCGTGAAGCATCGGTGGGAATAAACACATGCCTTGCCTCCGTGGCGTCCATATGTCCAAGGGAAAACAATGCCCATGTTAAAATTGCACATGCCTGAGACATATAATACAGTTGGGAAAAAAAAAAAACAACAAAACAACAAAAAAGACACAGGACTCCCAAGCAGCTGTAAATCAGTGTGCTGTTGCCATCTTCCAGGCGGTGTCAGGGGTGCTTTGTCGATAGCCGCTTCTGGCAGCGTGAATGCAGTGCCCACAAACTGTTCAGCAGCGACACAGTCCCTGAATAAAATGGCAAATTAGCCTTGTACAGACTTGTGGAGAAAATAACAAGTGACTGATGAGCACTCTGCTGTTTGGCTGGCTGCAGAGCAAACTGGGGGCGCTATGAAAATTTGGAAACCTGAAGTGATGAACCAAAGAAACAAGCTATTGGGTTTTTTTCTAAGTCTCTGGCATTTACCTTGTCTATCTCAATTAGTTTCCTGATTTCATATGAGGACCATTTATATAATAAATAAACCTTTGTGCTAACCATTTCATCCATCATTTTGTGTTTCCCTTCAAAATCTCATCTCCTAATTCCAGCTGGCCTACAATGACCTCTTACATTATCTACTTTATAGATTTCAGGGATGCCTTTTCCCATATATCCTCTCAACCTTGCATGTAGTTTCTCATGGACAGAAAAGCTACTTTATTGTTTTTTCCCAGAATACGTTCTGAAAACTGTCCTTTTATAAAGTCAGCAAAATGATGAGTAACGGCTGGGCTGCTGGTGTCTGTAACCTTCTAGTTATAGTTTTGTCTCATTGCCATCTCTGTCCTTCTCCGGTTCCTTTATTCTTAGGTTTTGATCAAGACCTTTTTATTTATTTTCATAGTTACTGTGGGATCCTTATATTTAACTAGAATTATTAGTCCCTAAAGTGAAAAAAATGAAACATTTTCAAATCGGAAGTATTAGAATATTCACCCATAGAATGCCATTTTCAAGGAATTTTACCTTTTTCTCCACATCTGTGGAGAAAACTAGTGTACCTGTGTTCCCATATGTGCATCCATATATATCTGAAAGCTGTTGGCCCACCAATGATCCTCCCAAAATGTTCTCCATTGTCACTGGCTGTTTATCCTCCTGCTACTGGGTGTCAGGTGGCTGCTCCCTTTTCTTCTAAACAATGAATTGGGTTACACAGGAGCCTAATACCATCCTGGGTGCATCTCATTTTGGACAGCCCTCTTCAGTGTCCTTCAAATTATGGATAAAGCCAAACAAATAAAGAACAATCAATTAAAAAAAAGAGATTAATTAGTTTAAATAACTGTGTGGGATAAACAGAGAACAACTTTGAAAGCTGCCAACAGTGCTGGTAAATCCTGTTAGTGCTTCAGTTTTAATGCTCTCGTTTCAGCAGCGATGCAAAGGAGCTTTCAAGTCAGTGAAGTCAACAGAGAAGAGTAATTGCTTTGTGGATATCCTAATTCGAGCAAACTTTCTTTCACTGAAGCAGTCTGAGTTCAAATGCCTCTTTGTTCAATTGTCAGGCAGCTCTCATGGGCATCCAAGTCAGCCCTGTGAGTGGGAAAGGGCAGTGTGTTTGCATCCGTTCTCATCTATCTGCTGGTGTCCCCCTGCTCTTCTATCAATGTGGCATTTTTTATAACTGCAATGAAAAAAAAATCACGTTGTTGCGTATGCATCTGTTTTCAGACTGGGATTTCAGAAGCATACGTTTAGAGACAGCTTTTATGTACTGGTTCATTACGAAGACTCTATTTCAAGTTTTTGGTCTTTGTTTTAGATTTTTCATGTTGTTACTGAGATTACAGTTGTCTTCCTACATGTATGTCAAGGTGGGGTAAAGATTGGTTTTTTTGCCCTTTCCGAGCCATTTCTGATGAAATGATAATAGTTTGTAGCTTTTCTGTAGCTCCTCGCTCCATCTTTTAAATCAAGTCCTTGGAGCAGCAAGTTCAGGGCAAGCAGTAGGAGTTTGCAGTTGGCTAGGTGAAAGCTGAGGTGGTCTGACTTTATCAACGCATGTACCGGTCCTGAGAACAGGAACTGCATATCTGTGCTGGCTCCATGGCTTTGGAGAGGGTAGAAAAAGCTCAGGTGCAGGATACATATGAGGGTGTCTAAAAAGAGGTGGATATTGCGTTGAACTGAAGTCAGCATCCTTATATGTCAGGTATGCTTGGAGTGGTTTGGGTCCAGTAAGCATTGGTCTGGTTTAGATTAATTTCTTTTCACTTAGCAGTTTGTTTTTTATTAAAATTACATTTAGTCTTTCTGGTAGCTTCTTTTCTGTCGTACGTTTTTCACTTGACAGAACAAGATGGCCAGCAGGTGTAAAGGGTATCACCTGGAAGAGACTTTCTCAAATGTGCCTTTCATGCTTATTCATTTCTGACCTGTGAAGACTAGCGCATCGGAGTGGCCTAAGCCAAACATTTACATTTATACTGTGATACCAGGCATTTTCCTTAAGGTTATAGACCTGCTTTGACATGAAAAGTATCCTTTCCTTATCTTATTCAGCACTTTGTGTACAAATGTTTGATATTTCACTGAGAGATGTTGTTAGTAGCAACTGAAGCGTTTGTCTTAGTAACATCATGTCCCTTAATCAACAAAAGATCACAGTAACCTTTTTCAAAAGTAGATTACATCAATATCCCTATAATTCACTACACAGATGTCAAACTTCTCGTGCACAAAATATCTCCTTTGCATGTCTGCAAAGGAAAGAAACGTGTCATCATCTAAATTACAGGCTTTAATGAAGGCCTAAAATGAAAATAATATGGATGATTTAATATTTTAAGGTTGTCAACTCATACTTGGTTCATCTTGTTCTGTCTGTAGGTGCCCAAGAACAGCTGGCAGACACCACTGCTGAATTTTCTTGCTTTTTCTATTGTCATAACTAGAGATCAACAGGGATCAGCTGTGCGGTTTTCAGCCCCAGAGTGCCAAGCAGCCTTTGACCAAAATCACTCAGGATCTAAGCAATTGAGATGGAGCAAAGACAGGAGAAAAGGTATTGGAAGACTAAGGGGAATTGGAGCAGTAAGAGGCAAAATAAACCCGAATGAAAAAAATTATGGAAAATAGAAGTGTAGTGGGAGCAAAGAAGGAAAGATGAGAGTGAGATGGGAGAAAGGATACAAGATGAAACGTGACTGAAGAGCAGATAATAGAACCATGGAATATCTCATGTTGGAAGGGACCTATATGAATCATCGAGTCCAATTCCCTGCTCCTTGCAGGACCACCTAAAACTAAACCCTATGGCTAAGAGCGTTGTCCAGAACTCTGACAGCCTTGGTGCCAGGACCACTTCCTTGGGGAGCCTGTTCCAGTTGCCAACCACACTCTTAGCAAAGAGCCTTTTCCTAGTGTCCATTCTGAACTTCCCGTGATAGGGCTTTATTCTGTTTCCTTGTGTCCTGTCGCTGGTCACCAAGGAGAGATCAGCACCTCCCCCTCCACTGCCCCCCTTGAGGAAGTTCTAGAGTGCCATGAGGGCAACCCTCAGCCTTCTCTTCTCCAAGCTGAGGAAGCCAAGTGACCTCTGCCACTCCTCCTAAGTCTTGCTCTTGAGGCCTTTCACCATCTCAATCACCCTCCTCTGGAGACACTCGAATAATTTGATGTCCTTATGCTGGGGCACTCAAAACTGCAAACAGGTTTTGCTCTGCTTTCTCAGTTTGATTTTCTTCAGCATGCCCAACCTGAATAACTTGAGTGATATTAGCTACATCTACCGGTCTTCACTGCTTGATTGTAAGGCTGTTTGCTCTGGCACAAGTCTTTCAGGGAATGGCAATTTTCTTTTTCCTCTAGCTTAACCCCAAAAGAAGCCAATGGTGTAAAGAATTGACACAAGGCAATTACCTTTTGTAATAAGGCCCTTTCCCCTGCTGTAGCCCTGTTGCAGCCCATACATGTGGTGTTTTCTGAAGAGAAGGATGAGTAGGTATTGGAGCCTCTTGTATTTTAGCCTCTTGATGAAAAGTGTTCAACACCAGCTTTTGGCTGATCTGAAGAAAAAAATCTACAGGAGTTGATTCTTCTAACAGAAGTAGGAGAATAGCTTGCTAGGTTTTGAGTTTGTTCAGTGTTGTGAAGCTGCATCTTTTCTAGCACTGGTGAAACAAGATATAGATGGGAACAATTCAAAATTAACATCAGAATATTACTAATGCATTATGGATCAAGGAGTTGATACTCAAGTACGGATTTTGGAGTTAGAGGTCAGCTGAACACTGGTAATCCTTCAGAGGTTCACCAGCTGGTCTTCTGGTGGACACTGAACAAGTGCAGAATACCATGAAGACCTTACAATTGAAGCAGACAAGATAAGGCAAGAAGGAGTTTAACATATGAATCAGAGGGAAGTATTAAAGTCTGTAAAGAAAATTAGTTCCACTTTCCTTTTTTTTCCTGCTTCATTGTGCAAATAATCAGATTTGTAACACAGATCTTGTTGTGACACAAATCCTGACAAGCTCATTTTGCTGCTGTTCTCTGCATGTGAGCAGATTCAAACCCTCTTGACCCTTCATAGGCCAAGATCAGTTGGCAGCCAGGGCTTGGTTCCAAGTAATAGATAAGGATTTTCTTGACCCCAGATGGACTGTGCTTTTTATTGAGAGGTGCCAGTTCATTCTGAAAGCAGATGTGACCTAGCGATATTTCCTAAGTAATAAGTGATGCACTCTAATGCTTTCTAGAAACCGTTTTTCTCTCTTTTTTTTTTTTTTTCCTTTTTTTCCATCAGGTCAGCAACATTTTAATTGTTAATTTTCCTTTTTTTTTTTTTTTTCTTCTTGTGGTACAACTGTAAGCTTGAAAAAGAAAGGATGGGTATTGGTCAGATTTACAGAGAATGTGCGTATCTATGGACAAATGGTACTGGTGGTATTTTCAAAGCAGAACTTCAGCTTTCCTGCAGCTTCTCAGAGAGTGAGCACTTTCCTTCTGCGGGAACACAAGTGGTGCCTGCACAGCAGAGGGAAATGGGTCCTAATGGAAGGAGAGAAGTGGAAGTGAACTCTTCTGCTATGGCTTGGGGAAGCTGCTCAACAACCCTTCCATCTCTGGGGCTGGCATGCAAACTCCAGGCTGTGCCTTCATCTTGGAGATGGTGGCACTGGTTTTGTCGTGATCAGCGCTGAGGGTAATTTAGTGCCTTGTGGGAAGGAAAATGCTGCTGTGGGCAGAGCTGCAACACACAGCCTGGGATCCCTGCTTGGTATTTGAAGAACATGTTTAACATTGCCAATGACCCTTATGTGTATGTGACAATTGGTGTATTCACTTCTCTTTTCACACTGAGGCTCTGTTCACCACCAGAATTGAAGGAGAAGGACAGAAGTTTTTGCTTCTGTTTTCCTCTTCCGTCTCTATTTAAGCTGTAAGAACGAGAAGCTGCTCTTAATGAAATTGGATGAAATTAGGTTAATGACAGCAGTGCTGCATAATTCCAGACTTGAGCTTCATTTTGATGTGTTCTTGTATGAGCTGGGAAGACCCAAGCTTGAGAAACATGGCACTGGAGAATGAACATATTCATTTCGCGTGTCATTCTTCGTAGATCTTGCAGCAGAAAGTTGAAGGTGACCAAGTCCCACTGTAAAATCTCGCCAGGTTCACATCTGAAATAATTAGAAAGACTCCGTTAAGTATCTTGGGAGGGGGTTTACTCTGGGCCAATGTGAAATGCACAAGGCGTATGTGACTTCCCAACAGATTGCCTTCCCCTGCACGTATTTGTAATGTCTGTCCCCTTGCCTATCCATGTCTTTCTTCTTGTGTCGCTGACTCCTGTTATCCTGTCAGCAGTAGGTGATGATCCAGAAACCCAGATAGCGAGGAGGAGGAGCACACTGTGGCTTCCCAATCCACAGTCAGGAGGGCCATTCCTTTTACATGCAGAGGCCGTAACAGGCACCAGCACAGTCTAACTATTATTCCTCTTCCCGAAACTGCGTGGCGCAATCTAATTCTCTTATCTCCATCGCAGTATCCGAATATCCCTGTTGGACTAAGCAGGGTGTTGGATTTTGTGAATATTCTTTAGTTATGTCTTGTCAGTTTTGCCTGGAAGCGAATAAACCCTGCAGCCCTCTGAAATCGGTGACATGATTGTGTATGACAGTCATTAGTGGGTGAAACAGAAATCTGTCTGCGAGCATCTGTTTTGAGGGAGCCAAATATAATTAAAGTTTAACCATGCTGCATTTGCTCTTTTATTTACTGGGACCCAGTCCTCCTCCTTGGGGATCGCAGTCCCATTTCTTATGGTCCTTCTGAGGAGTTTGACTTGTTTGGCTTGCTGCTTTTTGTTGTTTCATTTAGGTGTGTTTTGTATCACAGGCTGGGACAAACAGGTTTGTTCAGAAATTCACTTTAGGGTAATGAAACTCTACTTTCTTGAATATCTTCAAGATTTTCCCAAGGGGTATCCATTCTGGTTCCAGGTTGTTCTGAATGGGCAGATTCTACACGGCTGTGTTTCCTAACATAAATCAGGTGAAAAATGACAGGTGTGATTTTTTGCTTATAATTCCCCCATTTTATTATTGCGGTAAATATCAATATAAAAATAATGCAAAGAGGAGACCTGGGTTCAGTGACCCGACTGCTTTGATTTTCTCATGCCTATAGCAGACAAGGAGATGTCATCCATAGGTAAAGGATATTTGATAGCCATCGGTTGCCTACATTGTACTACCTTTTGGTATAAAGAGCCACTGATAATTCTAATTACTAGTTTTAGTTGTAAATTAATTACACTGTAGTCAAAGTGCCCTGTCAAGACTGGGACCTCACTGTGGCAGGCTTGGTGTAAATTAAAACTAAATGAAACTACAGTGGAACTGAAATGTTCTGCCAAAAAGCCCTCTGAACTTTTATGAAGAAGTAAGAACAACAAAAAAAAAAAGAGGAAAGAAGCACAGAGAAATTTAAGTTTCTGAAGGTTCTGACTCAGACAATAGCAAGGATGCAAATAAGTCTCTTGATGAGCACCAGCCTCCTTGCCCATGGCACCCAGTATGTCTCAAACTATTCTTTTCCAATTGGGTGGCTGTCTACGGTCACTAGTGTTTCTGCTCTGAAGCCAGTACAGCTTTTCCACGGGCTTCTACAAGCTCTCTAGATTGTGCTGTAGTGGAATGTGGTTTGGAATTGGCCTGAAACCACATCATACTAATTTCTTAAATTTGGTTTGTTTGTTTCACTGACTTTTATTCATACCAGCAATGTGGAAGTAAACGGTTCAAAAGAAATTTGCACACTTCCCACACAAGCCAAGCCTGAAAGATTTTTTTAGTATTTTATAATTTCCCACTTCTCTATGTCACTTGTTCCTGAACTGAGCTGGAGCTTATTTTTTTCCGGTGAGTCTCTAAGCTGGGCAGTCATCTTACATTGATATACTGCATTTTATCAGTTACATTTCCGTGGTGTTGTCTGAGCAACAGAATGGATTAAATGTGCTTTTATTCTGTAATTAATTCTATGTACTTGCCAATAAATAAATAATGTCTTTCCTTAACTTAGAGGAACTTCAAGTAATGCTAAATCACAGATTAAAGGAATTATGTTCTCCTTTAAGGATGTAAAGCAGGGATTGATTTTGTACGGTCTGTCCAGTCAGGGAGCGTATTATGATATTATGGCATGCTTTCCGGTTGATTTTCAAGGGAGAACTGGATCAGGTTTTGAATGTGCTGGGAGGAAAGCACTCGGAACAGCACCTGTGCTTTTACGGGGTGCTAAGATCTTACTTAGGCCTTGGAGAAACTTTGCATGAAAGGCTTTCTTGAGTTGAGGCCTACCAATGAATATGTATAAAACATTGTTTTGTTTAGAATGTTTTCAATTTTCTAACTTGAGCTTATTTTAACTTGGGGAAACATGGTCATCTGTTTATTATGGTCATCTATTTGTTATCTGATGTTGCTTTTATCCCGTTGACTATGTTTTCAGCGTATAATCATTCGTATTACAAAAGGACTCATGATTTGTGGGTACTTTCAAAATGACAAAATGCAGAATTGCTTTAAAAAATGCTAATTTCTCTTGAAAAACCCTTCCTTTTTTCTCTGCTATTTGTTGTATAATTAGTTTATTGATTTAAGATGGGTCTCTGTTGATAATTTTAGATGTATGTGTGTCTGTCACTTTTTTACTGCAACTCTAAAGCCTTTAATGTAATAATGGGAGTAGAAAATAACTTACTACCAGCACATAACAAGGTAAAATTTTCTCGTATAAACTTGCAAATGAGCAATGTTTCTCGTATAAACTTGCAAATGAGCAAACCCTCAAGATTAGGTACTTATATTCCCATATATTGCCAATGGAGAGCAATAGGTGTCTTCTCAAAGGAAACCTTGATGTCCAGTTAAAATTTGTATATTTGCCTCCTTTTGACTGGATGGTGAGTTTGAGAATGTTTTAAAGCAATCTCCTTCTGAGGGTGCAAACCAGATGGAGTGAACCTCTGTATTTTTTTTTCTGATAGCATATGTTTTTTTCTTAGGATATCTGTTGCAATAAGTTTTCTTTGTTACTTTCCTTCCTAAGCTCTCAGTACCTCGTTGCGTTACGTGTTTATTCATGCAAGACACAGAATGGTGGTGGGGGATGTATAAGTCTCCGAGATATTTTCGAAATTGAAATGCTGGATTGAAGATCTCAAAGTATAGGTGATCAAAGGGATGCTTGCCTTTTTACAAGTACTGTTGTTACTGAAAGACTCCTGTGCTGCTTAGTAATATTCCTGTGTTGGACTTTTGACGAGTGATGCTCAGCTTGAAAAAGGCTTGAGCTGCAATTCTGAGGACTTCAGCCTGGCTGGGGTGAGGATCTGTGGGCAGATGGATAGCTGCCAGGCTGCTGGGGTGAGGGAGATTCCTCTTTCTCCCCGGGAAGGAACAACCTCCAGAATGTTTCAGGGTTAGCTCAGATCAAATGTCCTTTGCCTGTTACCTTTCTGTAAGAGGTCTCCCTTTATTAGGTGGTCCATCGAAGTTCAAAGGTGGCACTAAACGGTGTAGGGATATCCCAAAACTTCCATTTTTAACTGGGCTGTGTCTGTAACAGAACCAGTGGCTCCTCAGTGAGAATCTTTGTGACCTCTTCAGTTTTTATTTCCTTCATCATTTAATCTTTTTACTGTACACTCATTGATGCCATGAAAAAACGAGATTATTATATTACATTGGCTTCATTGGGGTCATAAATAAAACCTCAGCATGGGTAAAAGTATCTAGATCTAGATCAGTGAATTCATTATTTGTGTGAGTGTATAACCTTCGGACTGAAGAATCCATGCAGCTCTTCATGTTGTGTTGGGAACTGCACTGCCATGCACGTGCTTAGGTCTCCTCTACCTGAGAGAGCTATGCTTCTACCATATATATATATATATTTTTTTTTTTTGCAACTGATTTTTTATGACTTGTACTAAGGACTTAATGACAGAGTGTGGGATTTGGATGCAGTTCACTTGCCTGATACTTTAGCTTACTTTTTGCATTCCAATAGTTGAAGTTTATTCTCAGACTGCTTTTAGCCAGATTGAGTATTCTAAAATTACGTTTGTGGGTGCAAGATACTACCACAAAATTGTGCATGTAGTCCCATACATGCGTGTACAAGCGAGTATCAATCTAAGGGTATGTGCGTGAACTCATCTTGCTTCACCCAGAACTTTGTCTCTTAAAGCACCAGGGTATACCTTTGCTATTTTGGTGTTTTGTTGGTTCGACCATCTGAAGTTCAGAGGTGTCTGAACTTCAGGCTTGAAGAAGCATCTGTGTATTTACTTTGGCTGGCAGGCTCTGGAGAAACCCTGCTTGACCTTAGCCCATTTTCTGATTACTTTTCGACACCCTTTACGTGAAAGACTTTGTGACTGGTGTGCTGTTCTGGTGGTGGTTATTTCTTCTGTACCTGAATTGTGTCAGACCCAGGGACAACGGACAAGCTCAGGGGCAATAAAATTTCTCTCCTGTTTCTGTACTTTAAAAACATTGCTCCAAACACCCTAAGCTCCTAAAACACAGGGGGAACGCAAACTTGCATCTTCTATAAGGCGTGGGAGGCCACCGAATCTCTCCTTCTGTCTGAACTGTTACATTTCTTCAGGCCAGTAGTGATTCCAGAGTTAGATTCCACTGAATAAAATAGGGGAAAAAATGCAAATACAATACATTTTGACTTTATTTTTTTTGTTCTCTGCTCAGCCTTCCATAACAAAAGAATAACTGAGCAAGCTTTTACAGAAATCACTTTTGGGTAGGAAAAAAAAAATCATTGCTGAGGAAAACTGTTACATATTCATGTCTTTAATTATCTTGTGCAGCCTCACCAACTGCAAGAGTTCAAAGCACAAATATCGAATTGCAAATAGAAGGATAATAAATTATACATTGATTTGTGTCCATTCTGTGCATATGTCAGCCACTGAGGAGTGCTATTTTGCCTACACATATACAGACACGCTTATGTGGAGAGAAAGAATCAATGTATAATTTATTATAGTTTTCTGTAATATGGTCTGAACTGTTTGAGCAATCTTTAACATAAGCACACAAACACAGATGGCTTGGCTGTTCTGTTTTTGTTTGGCATGATAAAGATGTCATCAGCTGCTGTCTAGTTCAGCCACAGTTAATCATCCCTTGATGGTCTTAGTACATGAGCAAAAACGTAGGTTGTGAGAATGTGGGTTTGTGAGAACATATGGAATATTTGGCTCTCGCGATGGCTGTTCTCACAGTTTGATGAAGGTTTCTGCCCCGCCAGAAGAGCCAGTGAAATGTCCCGTATGGATGCTCCTCTTACTTCAAAGCCAAGTGATCCAGGCTTATTTTAAGCCATTTGTGAAATGTGTTGATGCTACGCCTGCTGACTTTGCACCAAAGTGGATGAGAAACACATGTTACTTCTCTTCCTCGGGCTTTGCTGTGGGAACAGTAAATCCTAGAAGATGTTTGAAATAGTTGCCTGGTGGCACTGAGTTCTTAAGCGCTCACGATTTACACGTGATTGAACTTTTAGCCTCTTCATGATATTCAATAAATAGTTGTGTTGGAAGAGACTTTTTTTAGCGTGATGAATGCTACTCTTCAAGTACTAGATATTAGGAAATTGCCACGTGTTTTCACCTTCTCATTTTTATTCCCTTGTGTATTGTGTGGTTAGCTTGCTCGTTAAGACAAAAATGTAAGACAATAGGATGAATTTTTTAAGCACATTGTGTGTCATCTTTTACAGGTATAAACCACTACTGAAGCACTACAGAGTAATTTGAGGGGAATGTGCAGTCTATAGGTTGTTTGAGCCATATGTTGAGCCTGATAGGCCTGATGGGATCAAGATGTATGGCGACCTGCCAGATGTTGGTATTCTATCAAGTGAAGTGTGTGCAATAGGGAGAACATTTGGCAGTCCTCCTTTCTCCCTGGAAGCTGTTCTCTATGCTTTACTTGACCTTTCTGCTGGCCCATACCTTTAAGGTCTGCAGACATGAAGAGGGCTAACACTTGACAGCTTTTTCTCCATTTTTTGTGCGTCTCGACTGGGATACATTGTTTTTTGTTGACTGTCAGGCTGTTTGTGTGTCTTTGAACTAGGTGCCAAGAAAGCAAGCAAAAATGTTTACAAAAATAGCCTTAAACAAGACATGAGAGATATACCTCAAATATTTTGTTAAGATATCTCAGGCCTCCTCCACCCTTTTTTGTTGATGAAAGTCCAGTGCAACAGGAGAATGAAAGGGAAAGAAAAAGAATAAATAGGAAAAAAATGCTGGATGAAAATCATATAAAACTGAAATAAAATTGCATACATCATTACATGTTTTCTCTCTCCTCTGCTTTTTCAAGGGAGTCTGATAGCATTTATAAACTTAAGGAAAATAATTACTGTGGAACAAGTTGAGACTATTAAATTGTTTTAATTTCCCTTCTGAGGCTTTCTATTGGATGCCTACGAATATTTTCCATGAGAGAATTAATCTCGGGAAGTCATCCCGAGAATTTTCATAGAATAGAATTATTCATAGAATAATTTTTTTCCAGTGGGTTTGCATTATGATGGGGGGACTGACCTAACTCTTATGTTATCATATTTGAAGATAGATTCCAGGTGGCCCTCTCAAAGGTGCTGAAAATGAGGCATTTATATGGTACCATTAGGTACAGCAGAGCTGCAATGGTAGTGATTACTTCCCTCAATAGGCAACTTATCTTTGTACTACAACCATCACTGTGTCAAATACATCAGATGTATAGTCTGAAAGCTTTTGAGACTGCATGGAATAGTAAGTAATTTCTCTGATGAAACAGAGCTAAGCCATATTATGCCTGTTAGTGTGGTTTAGTAAAACCTCAGCCAATTAATTTTTCATGGGCCGTGTAGCAGGGATTGGAGCTAGCACACAGGACTTCTTTTCTTACTACTGGGTTCTGGTTTAAAAAGTGGTCAGCATATGCAACATAGAGGGATTTGTATGTAATTATTTTTTCCTCTACAAGAATAAGATGATGTCCAAAATGTTGCATCCTTTAGGTCTAGCCCCTAACACCTGTCCCTTGAAATTCTTTTAGTGTTTGTGAGAAGCATCCTGATTACTGCATACCAAGGGATACAGTGATCTACAAAATCACTGCTTTTGCCTATGCCTGAAGTCTAGCACCTTAAACAATTTTTCATCTGGAACTAGTTCTAGTTTTGAAATTGTGTTGTTGCTTCTGTTACTGTGAATGGCTGCCAATTCCCATCCTCCCCCCCCCCCCAAGCCCCGCAACAACCTAAGCACTTCGTTGGGCTAAGGAAGAAGGAGCAGAAGGAAATTCAAAAGAATATGAAGGTCAGCCCCTTCCTCTGCAACTGAGATACCTTGTCCATGACAGTAAATTGATAACAAGGCATCATCCTTTTTTCAGAGATGAACATATCTGCAAAGACAACCGTGGAGGAAGGGACTGTGCAGCCCTTTTGCATTTTGAGAAATGGGATTAGGCTTCGCTCATTTTTTTTCCTATACACCTGTTCTTGAGCTCTGCTCTGTGGTTTTCCTCTTACACCTCATCGTGTAGCTGTGTGCTTGCTTCCAGTATCTCCTTGTGGCTTTAGAGCAAAGCTCTCCTTTGATCCCTTGAGACATTAAAACATTATGCCCTAGGCAGTGTTCCTTTCTCTTCCCCCAGATTGTTCCTGGGTTTTTTGGTTTGTTTTGTTTTTACTAGAGGCACTTCAGACCAGAAAGGAATCGCCAGCCTAGGTCAGAGCAGGAGAGCATGTAAGTCCAGTTAAATTCACTAGTTTGGCTTTGAAGTTAGCAATGCCAAAAACATCAGAAGGTTGTGCAAGAAACCCTCCAATGGGTGGAATAATCAGCACCTCTTTCTTCTCACGTATGATTAAAGAGTTTAAACTTAGAGGCTTGGTGTTTGAAGCCCTTCCAGAATCATGTTCAATATTAAACCGATACAGCTTTGTAGGGTGCTCTTATCTCTAAAGGAATTCCTGATCTCCCTGAGTTTCCCCGTGTGACTACACATGGTGTGAAAAGGTTCTCTGTTTTGCCAGTTTTGAAAATCATAAACAGATTTTAATAGTTCTGACTCCCGATAACACTGATAGTTTTATGGCCTCCTACTGAGTTTTTCCATATTGATAAATATTTGCCTTTCTGGTTTCCTCTGTTTGTATTTTTTCTTCTATGTGCGTGTGCTCCTGGAAGCATGAAAGTTACTAAGTGTGTGTAAAGCGGAGTGAGGCATCTTCTCCTTCCCCAGCATGGTGCCCACAATAGGATGCTTGCCTCAGTTATGTTACTTACGTGGAAGGTCAGCTAGTGCTGAACAGTTGTTCCTGGCACATCCAGATAGTTTAAAGCAGGATTGCTTGATTACCCTGCACACTTTACTGATACTCACCCCCTCCCTCCAATTTAGAATATACAGATTCACAATTTGCTGGGACCGTTTAGTATGAGGAAGAGGAGACTGAGGGGTGACCCTCATCACTCTCTACAACTACTTGAAAGGGCACTTTCAAGTAGAGAAGTTGGTGCTGGTCTCTTCTCACAAGCAATTAGCAATAGAACAAGATGGAATGGATTCAAGCTGCAACAGGATAGATTTAGACTGGACATTAGGAAGAAATTCTTCACAGA
>JAOXJM010000041.1:7648902-7662740 GCA_026413425.1 Tringa solitaria
CTTTACAGCTTCCTGTTATGGGAGGAGCCTTTATGGACTCACCCAATGAGGACTTTAGTACAGAGTACTCCTTGTTTAACTCATCAGCCAACGTCCATGCAGCTTCTTCCATGCAGAATCCACCAGAAGAGACATCCCGTTCGTCAAATGACGCCATATTGTTATGGATTGCAATAATAGCAACAATTGGAAATATTGTGGTTGTGGGAGTGGTGTATGCCTTCACCTTCTAGGATGACTGTCACTCCAAACACTGGAAGAGAGGAAAACTGCAAAAGTATTTGTCATGTGTACGTATGTATGTATGTGTGTATATATACATGTATATCTATATAAATACATATAGGTAGGGACTTTGTTGATAAAGTGCTGCCACAATCATGGAAATGAAATGCAAGTTAACCATCTTGATTCTTGATAGCAGAAAGTGTGGGTGCAATTGCTAATTGTATGGTGGTGAGAGCTATCATTGAGAACGGAGCCAATACCAGTTTTGTATAGAAATGTAATAAAAGAGAGATAAACGTGGGTATAGTAAATACAAAGAGAAAGTGAGATTTAAATAGAAAGTGCTTATTTTCTACTGTTTAGATTTTTCTAGCAGCTCTTCTGCATTTTGTCAGCTTATTTTTTTGTGCATTTTTTACTGTGGTATAATGTTGTATGAAATTGTTCTGTGTCATACTTGCTGGACATCTTAGTTTTCCAGGTGGACTAAATGGTCGGCGTTGGCTCGGTTCTGATGAAGTAGGGGTTTATCGTGTGTGAGTCCTGAGCACGTGCATACACTAGGCTGTGTTCCAATCGTGAGTCTTAAAGCTATGACAGACAGATGCCTGCTATCTAACACTTGCCTTCCAGTATCAGTTACTGGATCAGATAATCCGTGTATTGATGCTAAACCTGTTTGCAGGAGGAGGAGCAGCTGTTGCAAGGTGTGGCTGGTCTGCAGACCTTCTGCACTCCAGAGGAGGACATGTTAAACGGAACAGCAGCACAAGCTCCCATTTCTGTCTGGAGGTACTGGATTGCAGTGACAACAGTGGTTTGTAGATGTGTTCCTTCCAGGAAACAAAGGCCAAATACCATGCTTTTCAGCCGATTTCACTGTAATCCAGATTTCCCATAGCAGCCACATACTTTCATAAGCTTATTGGTGTAGCAAAAGAACGTGGGCAAATTGTGAAGCCTAATTAACAGTGAATGATGTCTATGAGAAAAATAGAATTGAAAGCACGACTGGACAATTCTGTGTTCATGAGGGAGTGAGCGCAAGGGTCAGGTATGTCCTGGGGTAGAAACAGCACCAAAAAAAAGGTAGTAAGTGACAGACATGCAAGTGCTTATATTTAATTATCAATGTCTCTGGATTCTGATGAGGCTTCTGGAAGTGATTTTTATATAGCCTGTTTCAGGTAGCAACTCTGATTATCATTTAGATTTGTTCTGTTGAGCAACAGCATTCTCACTGCGTTGTTCCAACGTGCAGTTCCTTTTCAAGAATTGTATCTTTTCAATACAAGCTGTAGCTTTCCTTGTTGCAGAGATGATAAAATCTCAAGGGAGGAAAAAAAATAAATCACCTTTGTTGGAAATAGCCCTCTTAAAAAATAAACAGAAATACACAAAATGACTGCACTTTTGAGAGTAGCAGACAAATTCTTCCTCTATGTCTGCACGTACTGTATAGGTTTTCTGTGTCATACAGCTACTACCCTAATTTCAGAAAACCTTGTCTGCAGGCACAGAGACTATTTTTGACACTTGCCTGACACAGAGCTTGAGGCTGGACTAAGAGCTGCTGAATGTATAGAGAGGTTTGGATTTTCTTCTTTTATCTTTAAACCCATTTTCCGCAGGGCTAGTGGACAGTTACTTGAATCAAAGCAGCATGCCCCAAATCAGTATTTATAACCACTCAAAAGTCACTGTGTAGAGTTTTTTCCCTCTCCGTGAACTGGCCTTTACAGCTGGGAAAGATGCAAGCAGAGCTAGCAGGAGGATAGAAGAGAAACTGAGTTGTCTTGAGAATGAAAAATACTATGACAACACACTTGAGGAGCTGAGCTTCTGGATGTGTAGTTATTTCCCTGTTTTGACACATAATTTTGTGAAGATGGTTGAGGACAGGCAAGATCTATGCCAGGAAAAAGTTCGAGAAGTCCAGTTCTAGAAGATCAATAGGACAGTAGGCAAATTTTTCTAATAAAATAGCTGCAGTCTTAAGAATGATACAAAAGTGATGATTGTCACTGTCCTAAAGTAGCTATTCATGCCTTTACAGGCAAAGGATAATAAAAAACAGGGGAGTTACGTAAATTGCATACCTTTCCTGTTTTTCACTCCTCCATATTCTCACTGAGCAGAAAGCAATCCGTTAATTGAGGCTGGAAGGCTGCAGAGAAGTTTCCAACGCAGAAATGAGCAAGGTCTGGTGTATGAACATGTAGGACCCATGGAGATATTGCTTAATGTAATGTACTGTCCCCAACCATTTTCTGATATTCTATTGCCTTTGTAATTGTACCAGTTACTTGTGGACTTCAGTGTTTCTGTAGGCTCTCCAGTTATGCCAGATCTTGCAAGCACTGTTTTTGCATGAAGTGCAAAACATTTCCACCATGATTAATACCAGTTTGACACTACGGTACCTGCCCAATGGGATTATTGTACTGCTTAAGGAATTTTTCCAGCAGAGTGCTTTGTTTAGATTTCCTAGAATATTAATCCAAGTGCAATTAGCAATGTTTGTACCTCTTTCCCAAAGCACTGGACTGAATTCTTCACCCATGAAGAGCATTAGAGTGGGAACAGCAAAGAACCACCACTCTGCTAATGAAACTGAGTGACACTTTTGTGTTGCTTTTCTCAAAGAAACTGCCCTACTTTCATGTAAAATTGCTAGTACTAGCAGGAGTGCTGGGAACACAACGAGTTCTGCCTCCCTCATCCAGATCATAGTCAAACGTATTTTCATTGTTAGAGGCAGAGTTGTCAAGAAGGTCCACATAGAACTTTAATTAAAGTAATTGGCTTGACAGGGTGACGTGGCAAACGGTACAGGCAGCAAGTGCAGGCATTTCCTGTCTCATAGTTAAAGACACTAGCTGCATAGCTTTTCTGCTGAGGAAAAAAGGATGTAGATGCAAGAATCTGTAAAGAATATTGTCAGGTGTATTAAAGATCCTTAAATTGCAGTGGGCAGAGCTGGTTTAAACTCTGATCTACTTTGATAGTGATAATATGCACTGTACGTTTCTGGTTGTTGCACTCTGGCTTCATCCACTACAGCCGCTTCCATCTTCTATAAGGTTAGGGAAGGTTTAAATTCAGGCATTGAAAAAGGGGACTCATCCATCATTAAGTAAGTTCAGAGAAGCCGCAGAGGGGAGTGGAGAAGTGGATGAATGGTGGTCTTGTGAAATGTGCTACTACTTCTTTATATGTGGGTGTATGTTATACCCTGCGTGGTCAGTGCAGCTTGACTTAGAGCACTGTAGCTTCTCCTTTGCTTGGAGCCAGGCAGTTGGGAACTGCTGTCACTCACTGAGGGGTGACAAGGAATCCCAAATGCATTCCCCAGAGCAGTTCTCTGAAACTCTTCTGTAAGAGCAGGAGGAGGGCTCTATGCTTTGCTGAGCACTTTGTGTATCAGCGTGAGAGCAGGATTCTATCTATAGAAGAACTATGCTTTAAATAAAAGCATCTAGCACAGATAAGTTACAAGATCCTGACTGGAGTTTGCTCTGTATTAGACAAAGCAAAACACTTCCTATGTGCAGTGTTAGACCCCT
This sequence comes from Tringa solitaria, assembly GCA_026413425.1. Taxonomy (NCBI): domain Eukaryota; kingdom Metazoa; phylum Chordata; class Aves; order Charadriiformes; family Scolopacidae; genus Tringa; species Tringa solitaria. The sequence continues at coordinate 7,652,697 of JAOXJM010000041.1, forward strand.
AGCTATGTTGTAAACATCATTGTACAAACACACAAAGCAATACTGTATGTGCCCTGCAGAGTTATTAATGAGCCATGGGGAAGCGGGTAGACAAACTGGATGCCCTAACGTATCTCTTCTAGCCATGGCCTCTAGGGATCAATAGCAACATACCAAATAATTGAACTGTCTCTTAAGAATGTTTTTTCTCTAAGCAGCTCAACGCAGCAGCTGTGCAGCCACCACAGCAAAGAGACTAAAGGCTGAACAGTCATGGAGGTGGGTGCAAAGGTACATTAGATAAGAGAATGAGGTAGGGAAACCCACACAGCTACTGCTGCTTTATTTTTATCTGCAGGGCTAGCAGTCTATGCTTGTCCATAGCATTAACATCCCTCTAAAACAAAATGAGGAAGGAGGATGTATTTCTGTGCCAACAACAAATTTTGATGCAATAATAGTAGCAGAGAGAGCCATCTACTACAAATAATGTATTTAGCTATTTGAGTGGGCAAGTAAGCTGATAGATACCTCAGAAGTAATGAGATCTCTTCTCCAAAATCCTTGTCTTGCAATGGGACTTGAGGACGTCAGCATTCCACCAAACTGCTGAGCAGACTGTAATAACAAGTGCCAAATCAAAAGTGAAATGAAGAGCCAGCCATTATAATCTTATCCTGTACATCCATTTGAAGGAAAAGCTTTCATCTTGTAATTCTCAAACAATTCCAGTTGTTAATATCTTCGCATTTCTCTGCAGGCTGCTGAGAGTTATTAATTTCACAAAGCTCTGTCTATCTGATGTGATTTTACTAGGTTTCCTGTGGCTAATCACAGAGCAAAATCTGGAAAATTACTCTTTTTAAGGATGGTTTCCATTATTTGGAGAAATAGGCCAATAATCATAATCCCAGATCAAAATGATTTTGTGCTGTTAAAGCATTCAGAGCTCTGGAGAATTGGATTTCATCTGGTTAATGTGCAGAAGGAAAAAGGGCAGTCAGGTCCCTGGTGATAATGTCAGACATCAGGGTTCTGACAGACAGAGCTGAGCGCTTCATTAACTCCTGCTCTGCCCCCCCCAGCCCTGCTGCCTTCCTGGACATGCAACCTGAGCTGAGTTTAAGTGAACTCACCACCAGGTAAGCCATGTCCCTCATCATCTTGCAGCTTGCTAATCCTCAGGGAAACAAGTGCATTTATACCATTTGCAGAAGAAGAGCCAGAGATCAATATTCTGCTAGGGTATATTGTTACTGGTAAACTGGCACCCGTGAGGTAAAGATAGGGATGTTTTAACAGGTACAGAATTGAGAATTGCCCCTGATCTGGGAACATCCTAAAGAAATTAAAGCATCCTGAGTCCTTGAAATCTTCTACTGCCTTTGATCTGACACTAACTTTTTGTGTTTTCTCATACAACCCCTCTTTGCCTTTTACCTCATCTTTCCAGCTCAAAACAGTGAAAGTGAAGGCATCACCATGCTATTTTCTGGACACATAGGGAACTCCTAACAGCTAGGGACAAATCACATCCTATGTTAGTTTTTGGCCCTTCAAGCGCAAAGGAGGAGGAAAGTGTCTAGCTGTCTACCCAGCAAACTCCAGGAGAATATATGCCTTTGCAGAACGAAATCCATGGCAATTTTATCTCATTCTGGCCTGTACTAGAGTATTTACATTGAGACAACGTGACCAGACCTACTATTGCAGTAACCTGTTTTGGGAATTACAGCAACACAGCCAGGAACTGGAAAAGAAAACAACCCTGATAACACAAACCTGTCACATACCTTATCATCTCGATGAAGTGCCTCTGAAGGTGGGTTTGGCTGAGTGTCATAGGTGGACTCGATCTGCTGGTACCAAGGTAAATGCCCTTTAATGTAAGCACAAATGAGTCTCCATCATTTTGGGAGGTCTTGGGAGCATTGTGCCACCCATTCTCTTTCCTGTGCAGGCTGATAGTGAAAATATTTTTCAGTTGTAGAAAATACTTAAAAAGCTTCCCTTGTTGATAGAATACATAAAAGATTTACCTTCCAGAGCTCTGTGTAGTCTCCCTGTGAAAGCAAAAAAAACCCTCTAGGTTTCTTAAGCATAATGAGTCAAGTATCATCTGTACAGCAGCATGACCTCATTAATCTACTGCTTTGTGCCAGTAGGTCTCAAAGAGGATCTTACTGTTACCCAGGCTTTAAAAAAGCTGAGAATAGAGACAAGTCACTTCTCATGAGGCTCTACCTGATCCTTTAGGCTACATCATTCCTCATTCCTCCCCAACGTACCCTAATGTGAACTCACAGCCATGCCTTTAAACCCCTTGTCACCCCCATGTGTCTCTATGCCTTCATTTGGAAGGCAGCAATGTTCTTCAGCCCTTTTTAACCGCCTCCTCGACTGACCATCACTGACAGTAAGTTACAGTCATTGATAAGTAAGGACTTACCCCAGTAAGTTCAAAGATTAATGGTATGAGGTCTTTTCCTGCAGGAATATATTCAGTATCTGCTTTAGCAAACCACAAAGTGTTTCCCCCAAGCAGAACAGTCCCACTAATGAGCGAGTAAGATTGAACTGTTTACAGTTCTAGGCCTAAAACTCTTTTCAGTTACTGCCTTCATAAGGATAATTGAAGTTCCCAAGGCTGCGAGCTGCTCTATCCAGAGGGGCCTTTGCCTCCACCTGGAGTCAACTGGATTAATAACACTTCAGTACTTCTGACGTCTGCTTCAAGTGGATCAACTTGCAGGACTAGCTCTGGGTTGCTGGCATTTTATTTTAAATATATCTAAAGATGTCCATAATTTCTTAATCAAAACAAAGCAAGCAGAATGCTGTATTTTTTTAAATGAGAAGGTAATAAAAAACAAGTCTGAGTATTTTGATAGATATGCTGGAAGGGTATATAACATAGCAAACGTTTGCACTATTTTTTCTATTGTCTGAGCACCTAACCTGAGAAATATTTGTTTTTCTCTAACTAAGACTTCTTTCAGTTCTGAAGTTACAAAGTTTAGAAGGAGTGGAGCGCAAAGCCCCAGTGAAATTTTGAAATAATGTAAATAAATCCAGTAGCTAGCTGTGTGAGGTAGCCTGTAACATTTGTTTTGCAGTTATCTCAAATATTGCCTAGTTGTTGGGCTTTTTCCAAAGTATGGTAAATAGTGACACTTCTGAAAGCATCTGTATATCACACAAAAGTCACAGTCATGGAAATAACATCCTTCAGCTCATGTGAAACAGCTTTACAGGAGCCCTTCAGTATGCACTGTTATTTTTCTTAATATTCTTTGTCAATTTAATTCTCTTGTGCTTTCTCTCTGCTACCCTGTTTTGTACACTGACAGGTTTGCAGAGCCTCTCTGTATTGTTTTTGTAATATATGGGTTGGTTTAAAGAAAAACCTTTACTCTTGTAATGATCATTTTTGAGATGTGGATCTCTGTCTGTAAAGAGAAAAACAACTCTAAAAATGCCCTGTTTTCTCTAAGTTTACTGTAATTAGCAAGCTTAGTTAACAGAAATGTATTAAATGTATTCTTTTAAGTTGCTGTTAATTCTTTTCCGGTTATTGACTGCTTTCACTATGTGCGTACTTAGTACTGGTTCCTTCTTTTACTATGGTGAAAATGACAAGTTTTGTTAATATCAGATGGAAGTTGTGTTTTTGGATAAAGTTCTTCAAATTGATGGCAGTGTGTGATTTTTCACTTTATTCTCAGTTTACTTGAGAGTATTTTGAAGTCTGTAAATGCAGTTATTTAATTATTGCCTCCGGTAATAGACTACCACTAATAATTTGTTACAATTTACGAATCTGCGTGATTTATCAGCCTTTGGAAACCATCTCTGTTGCAGATGTGGCACAAAAAAAGCACCAGGCTGTTTCTACAGAAATGGATTCACCTGCTCTCAAAGTCCAAGAAGTGCCTCAACACATCTTGGAGCCAAAAATCTCAACTTCTTCAAACGTAAGCTCAGAAGCCCTTAATACACCATGAACCCTTGTGTGGTTGCTCTCTCCCAGTTCTCTCTTCAGTTTAGCACTGGAACCAGTTTGGCATGGGACCCACCCTGTCCCACGGTGCAGCATGGATGTTTTGGTGACTGTGGCCCCAAACTCCTGTCCCAAGGCAGCCATTCCAGGGGCTTGTGGGCACTTGAGGGGGGCATCAGACCTCACTACAGGATATTCAGCAAGCTTCATAAAGGTTAATAGTGGCAAGAGGAAGAAAGGAAAAGATTTGGCTTTCCTGATGCAGTACAGCATGTAGATTATCACATACTTTATGAATTTATGAGGCAAGTACATTCAGATCTACTGAGGGAATGACAAATGGACATGTAAGTGACCTCTCGTGCACAATTTTAAATGAAAATTTGACTTACCTTTGAATGAATCAAACTCTGAGCATCACAAAGCCGCATACGCCAATCCTGATAGTGAGTCTAACAAAAATTCATGAAGAAAAAAATAAAAATCAAAGACCTGTTTTATTCTAGTCTCAACCTTTACCAGTTCAGCAGCATAACGTGTTCCAGTCTGCCCATCAGAATGTAAGGGAGTGCAGTTGCTACACTACAGCAATATCTAACTGGAATTCACTTTTCCATTGCAGCTATGGAACCACACAGATCTCAATTCTGCTCGTTTCTAAATTCTGCATGATAATTAGAAATGAGAATAATTTAGAAATGGAAGAGAATGTTCTGTTGAACAGTCAAGGAGGAAGAACATCAGTCACTTGCAGATTTAGCTATGCGTGTTCAGACTAATAAAACTGGCTGAAATTGTTGGCACTATTTTCTTGCACAGTGTTATCCACATAAACAAACTGGTTGCTAATGCCTACTAATGTAAATTGTTTTGTAGGGAGACTAACAAAGAACATCGGTCTTTTAGCCCAAGAGACTCTGTCCGCTACAGCATTTCAACTGCCATATTTTGCTTTGCCTATTGCTACATTACAGTTTTCTTTAGGATAAAGAACAATGAATTCAAATGCTTTGGAATGACCGAGTGACTTCACTGCGTTAACTGCAGCACGCACATGTCTTGGTGCAGTACCTCTATAAACAGCCTGCTATCTATTTCACAGCCTGCTGCGATGAAAGAAGCATTGGAATCAGACAGGAGCTTGCCTTTTGCTTTGAGATGCTGCTGCATTTCAGAAAGGCTGAGGACACCACGCTATGAAATTGCCAGCTCACGTGTGGTGCAGGTACTGGCACAGTGGCTCTGCCTCCGCCACAGGGTCACATCAAGGCAGGGAGAGCCCGTCCTCCTCCCACACCTGCCAGCAGGAGCCAATTAATGCTCTTTCGTGCAAAGGTTTGGTTTTGACCTAATTAATGCCATTTCTTGTAAGGGCTTTATTTTGAGCTAAGCAAGTCGTCCACAAAGTTTGTATTACAGTGTGCAAAGATGCACCTTAGAATTCTTTAGACTTGATGATCCTAAAGGTCCCTTCCAACCTAGACAATTTTAATTCTGAATACATCACATCAGCTGATTCCCATTTTTCCTTTACATATTCAGATAATCCTTGCCCATTAGAGGCGAGAAGGATGTTCCTTTTATGAAGATTTTTTTCTAGTCGTTTCTGTTTTGAATTACAAGTTTTATGCCTGCAGATGTTAGCTGGGTACAGAAACAGGGTTTATTGGTCTGTGAGTATCCCTAGTGACTCCTTAAAAGACAGATAAAGTGATTTATTACTCTCTGGGCCTCCAATGTAGTAAACAATTTTAAACAGACATTTTTATTTTCTCAGCAGCTCAGCTCTTCTTCCAAGCACCTGAGCTTTTTTTTGTGTTTTTTTTGTTGTTGTTTAGGGACTTTTATAGCTTTCTACTCTTTCATTTCTTACTCTGTGCTAATTCCCAAGCTCTTTTGATCTCTGGCAATATTTACCAAAAATCTTTCCAAGCAATAAATATTCCTCAAAGTCCTCTGTGAGAACAACTGATGCAAAGAAAGTACTTACAAAGTATATATTTTCCTCATCTTCTCGTAAATCAAAGTACCCATTAATTCCTTTGGAAGTCTCATACTTTTGCCTTTTTAATAGTTTATATGACCACACCAGTTTCTTAGCTGTTCTGGTATCTATACTCTGTGGAACCTTCCTAGTAATTTCTGCTTACTATTTACTCAGTCTTGTTTCAATTTGGTCTCATCTTCTTACGTACATTTAGATTGGAGTCTCCTAAAGTCAAACTCAAACCTTGCCCATGTAAGAATTTTCCTTACCTTCCCACTTCCTTTGTAGTTGAAGGATGTGTAGGACCTAATTCTTAATGTTGTTGTCCCACGTTGCCTCACTTGTGATTGTAGAATACTCTAGATTAAACCTTGATTTTTCCTTCTCCAAAATGCAATCTAGAATTCTTCAGGCAATTTGGGGAAAAAATAATCCATTCTGAATGAGAAAAAAAACAAACAAGCAAACATAAAACCTACAATATTTTGTCCTATTTCAGAATAGTTTTGTTTAGCTTCAATTTTACCTGTAGAATGTTAAGACCTATGATATGACAAGAATCAGGGCATTTTTAGTACAGTATAATGCAACAGCATACTAATAAACAGCTGTAGACTCTCATATTCTAAAATTTTCAATATAATCTTGTCACTGAAGCAACTTTTAAATACATCAATAAGCAAACAGCATACTACGTCAAAACTGTCAAGCTGATTTTTTTTTTTTTTAATAATCTAGTATCTTTTCTGTGATAAAAACAGATTATCAGACATGTTTTAACTTGTACAAGTGCTGGGATTAGGAATGCTTTCCCCAGCAAGGCTGATTTAAATTAGAGGTGAGTAACACCTTATTAAGGGTGGGCAACAATCCCCTACTTTGTTCAGTGCTCATCTACTTACCGTGTGTTAATTCATGCTAAGTGGGGAACAGGTATCTCAGAAACCAGCCATGTCAAGAGCAAATAACCTGGGGATCTAAAAAGCTCTTCTTCAAACCGACCCATTACTTGAACAGCATAGGAATATCATCCTGAGCACTAAAGAAAATCACAGCAGGGCTACTCTGATGAGAACCTCTTGGGAACGTGGGGCTGGGAGCAAGGGCACGTTGCTGGCTCCCACGTGGAGACGCTCCAGGTCTTGCCAGGAGGCAGAGCGAGGCGTCCCCTCCAAGGGGAGCGCACACAGCTGGCCTGGGAGGTCACTGCAGATGGACTGCCCCTTGTAGGTGACCCCATCTTCCCCCTGCACATCAACACTATGACTCACTACAGGGAAATAGGAAGTATCTCCTTCAAATCTGTGCGATACGAGACTTCCATTGTAACACATCTATTTTAACAGGAAAGAAACACGTAATAAGTGTTAAATCAAGTGGTGAAGCAGTGTTTTATACTAAAAAAAAACCACCCCAAAACAACAGAGCAAATTTGGCAGAGAAGTGAAGAGAATGTCTTTCTCAAACCACTTGAGTTTTCCTCTTCTGGGAATAATACAAGCCAGGGAAAATGCCACCATATCAGATTAGCAAAACCAGAGTGCAGGACCATTCCACAACTGGAAATAAAAAAAATCCCTAACATCAGGGGTTTTTTCCTGCAGTGCAGGTGTCAGTTAGCTATTCTGTGCACATCCCACAGACAATATCTCACAATAGTGAGATTTTAAAAAAAAAAAAAAGAAGGAAAAAAAAAACACAGAAAAAACCCGCCAAACAGTTTCAGAGTACTAAAAGGTAGAATAAAGTCTCCAGGTAAAATTTAACTGATCCCTTGAAGGATAGATTGTCCTTTTCTGTAGCTTCCTGGAATGACAGCTCTGCTGAATCTCTAGGAGCAATTCTGTGACTGGCTCTTCAATGGCAAGAGTGACTTTGGCATGACCCATTACTTCCCCTGTGGACACAGCCAATGGATCTCACTTTGCATTTCTCATGCACCTCCTATTTAATGTTACAAGTTTTTTACGACATCAAAGACTGCAAGATAGGACTTTATTTCCATAACCAGTCTTGTATCTTGTCGGTGCGGGCATTTGTCTTCTGCCACTTTATTTAGCATACCTACAATCACATTAATTTATTCCTAATGCATTCGGCTTACACCACTGAAAAGCTTCCAGAACTGGTATCTCAAGTCTCCACTTTGCTGTGAAGAGAATACCAATTGCATTCAAAACTCTTCTCCCTCTCTTATGTTTGCCTTTATTTTCAGTTTAAGCACAGGAATCCATAAACTTCAGCCTTCCATTTCTCTGTATGAGGATCCATATGTCCAAGTCACACCCAAAAGCCCTTCTAGCCAAGCCTTGTTCCCATTGTCTAGCAGAGATGTGTAGAGTGCTTCTGGGCCGAGAAACACACTCCACCCAGAAAAGTCCTGGTCCTCACCTTTCCAGATGGAGGACCTCACTAGAGTCCATCACTTTTTACTTCAGCACTTTGTAGCTTCCATACCAGGGCATTTCTTGTGTAGGAAGAGCCTGCTCTATGCCCTAGTCTTGCTTGACTGTTTGGTCAGGAATTCATCCCATCCACCTTCACCCAAAACAGCAGAAGCACTAAAGGCTGACCAATGAGGCAATCTAAAGACTGGTTATTACTTTATCACCTTGAAGTTTTTGAAGGTGAGGGCTTTGATAGCATACATTGTGAGATTCAGCTGATAGGAGCCATGTGTTAATGGTTCAGGTTAAAGGAAAAATGTAGTGATTTCTGCATCAGGGAGTTCCCAGTTTAGACAGCTTCTGGGAGAGATTTGAAAAGGTTTGGGGGATGCTTTTGTTTCTTTATTTGGTTGGTTGTGGGTGTTTTTTGAGATGGAAACCCTGATGACAGAATTCAGAAGCTTAACCTTTTTATGGAACCATTCCTAATTCATTTGGAAGCCTAAGTCGTATCTATCTGTTGATTTATACACTTGAAATTCATTACAAATCAGTACAACCAGAGAATTGGTTTGGTTTCTGTCACTGTTAGGATATATATCTAGCCTTGTATTTTTTTCCAGCAAGCTTTACTGTTTGTAACTGTTGACACGTTACCTTTTCAGGTTGGAAGCCTTTCTAATGAACAGATTCAAGACAAAGTGTTTTGGGAGTAACAGATTCTAGTGTCTGTTCTACAAACCATAGGGTTTGTTTGATTTAATTGGTTTAGTGCAATCTGTGAGGCTGTCAGGGGATGGCATCATGGTTTCCTTGAGTGGAATTGCAGGGAAATGAAGGACATTTCTGAAAGGATGCTGTTAAAAAAATCTTGTTCTAACGACAACTGAAGTAGTTCTTCTGACTTGTTAGACTGCCATTTACAAAATGCAGTATCTGCATCACTTCAGCTCCTTTTAAGTCTTAGAATCAACATTTAACTTGCATTTGAGGCATTGACATATAGTAGGAACTGATTTTGTTCCCTATGAAATCAGAGGCAAAAGCCTTATCTGCTTGCATGGAAAAACAGCCTCTACCCATCTATTGCTTAAGTTTCCAGATGTGAGTTTCTTCATGTTCCTTTTTCCCTTGACCTACAGAGCAACATCAACACAATACAATACCTAAAAATTATTTTTAGTCTATACAATTTGCTTCCCTCCCTTTTCTCTCCTATCTTCCTTAAATTACATCAACGTACACACTACAAGTGCCTTCCATTCTTCAGATTATTTGACATTGGAAAAGTACGTAGTTTTCCCTGGACAGATGCAAAGCTGAGACACAAGACTGAAGTATTATTCATGATGAAAACCATCTAAGATTGCACAGTCTAAAATCTGAAGTTACATTTTTCCTACCTAGTAAGGGAGACTGGTAGCTTTGATAGAATCATAACAAAAGCATTTCCCTTCTTTTCCATCACTAATGAATGCACAATTTAATGTAATTTTGTGGGCTTGAGACAGCATTACAGCTTTCTACTGGAATGCTACATTATCTACAATGAATTAATTGTTATTTCATATCACAGTTACAGTGAATGATGTATTTTTCTCTATAGGCTATAAAACCAAAATCACAGAATCACAGAATATTCATGGTTGGAAGGGACCTTTGAGATCGAGTCCAACCCCCCCCTCCAAAAA
>JAOXJM010000041.1:7665980-7698396 GCA_026413425.1 Tringa solitaria
AAATAACCATTTGGAAGTTAAGAATCTCAGAGGTCTAAATAATAATGAATAGAACATGTCTTTTAAAGTGTGTTGGAGCTGGTTCTCAGCTGGATTACTCCAGTTTTCCACTGATACAATTCCTGTGAAATCAAGTCAACTAAGTTTCACCTGCCTAAAAGGGAAGCAACTAACTGGTAAATCAGAAGTAGCGGTTTAACCCCAGTGTGTCTTCTTAACACTTCAAGCATAAGAATAAATCATGAGGCTTGAATCCAAATAAAATATTATCAATCATTCAGTGCTGAGGCATGCAAACAACATTATGGGGCTAGTGTTTATTGGTGCTCTTAAAACATCTTTAAAATTAGAAACATGGCCAAAATATAGTCTCATTCCATGGATCTGCTCCAGATTTACAATAGTGGCATGTACATATTCACTCCAGGTTTACTTCAAGATCATTTAAAGCCTAATCCAAAAGTCACTGAAATCAATGGAAAAACTTTCAGTGGATTCAAGAGGCCTTGGATCAAATTCTACCAGAAGTATTTGGCTCAGTGACATTGCAAGGTTTCATACTCATTTTTTTCCTTAATGGTCCTTGTAGAGCAAATTTGTTCAGTCAGGAAATCAAAGCACAATACCATGCCAGTCACAAAAGCTCAACCCATTTTCTCAAAACAAGTCAACATTCTTTCTATTTCATTACTCTGCCCTAAGAAAATCTGGCATGAAGGAAGGTGATCATTTTGGTTATTCGTGACTCACAGTAGAAAGCAGCTTTTCTTTTATCCTCTAACAGTGAGTTATAACAACTTGTAAATCGTGATTTTTTTTTTACTAAGCAAGACATATTTCACCATGAGAAATTTATCAGTATTGACACATTTAGCATCTATTAAGACATTATTTTTATGAAATTATTTTATAGTTCATAATCACGATACAAAAGGTGCAGAGAAGCCTTTAGATATCAAACAAAAAAGCATAAGTAAACAAATAAGTTGTGCTACCTAAGATGCTAGAAACAGAATTCTATCATCACTTCTGCACAACTGCCAAAAAAGACTGAGTAGACATGCACATGAATAACTGGAGGCAAAATTTGGCTGTAAAATCAGTAAAAGGATCTAATTTCAAAATACAATATCAAAGGAGATCAGCGAATACTATATGCAGGTGTTTTGCTCCTGCTGGTAACCAGCTCTACTGTGTGCTTCAGAGGAAGAGACATATTATTGTCCTGGTTTGAGCCCAGACCACAAGAATTATATAGCTATTGAACAAGAACAATTATAGAAAGTTTTCCTCAAATATTTTGTTAACTTCTGTCTGATGTCTAAGGTGTTACAGCTTTATATTCCTCTATTTATCTGCTCTTATATAAGTGGATATTATCTTACATAAACAACTATCTTTTCTTTAATTCTTCTACTAGACTAATAACCTCAGTGTTATTTTGTAGATTAGTTGGAAATCAATTTGAAACCATATAACAAAACTTTACCTAGTTTACAAATAGTTGCTTTTCTGATTCACCAAATATTCTCTTGTTCTTCTATTCTGAAGGCATAAAGAGGGGCCTTGGCCCCCTCTTGTCTACAATTTCATATAATCCTCACTTACAGGCTGCACTCAAGATCCCTCTTGAAGAACCAAATTATTTCACCTCTACTTGGCCCAAATGACACACAGATCTCCAAAAATGCTAACTGCAGCTAAAAGTATAGTTTTGGAAAAAGATGCTTTCAATTGTCACAGTTTCAGAACAGCTAGTCCTGCCAAGATACAAGCATGAGCGTGTGCATGTGCTGAAAGCTAGATTTACATTAACATTCCTCAAAATGTCCAAAATAGGGGTCACAGCTGAACTACCTTTGTGCTCCAAGAACACTAAAGAGCATGACAATCTCTTCGAGATCATTATGGTCTACTACAGTTTAAAGACAGCTTAATTGAACAGGAATTCAAAAGAGGCCCACAGCCATTTCTGTGCCTTCTTTTCAGGACCAGTGCCAATGAGCAGAGATCTAAGGATTAGGGCTATACTTTATGATAGCCTTCACAGCTGGCACGTAAATAATTTTAAATCAGCAATCTCATTACTCCAGTTCTGAATTCCAGAATCTAATCTAGATTCTGATTCTAGAATTTAATTTGATTGCCTTCAGTGCTCAGCACTGTAGAAATAAGAACTGGAAATGCTTACAGTGCTTTCTAATCTATTCTTCTGCTAGAGCAGGGCTGTTTCTTAATACACCTACTCATCTTCTTTCCAAAGTCCTATTTTAAATCAGTCATGCACTTGGGCTGACATTCCTCTCCTTTGGGGAATTCATCCTAAAGAGACACATCTCTATGGTAGGAAATCTTCCTGGCTTTGCAGGAGAGGTAACTTACTGCTGCCATGGAATTGATGCGGTCAATGTAGTAATCTGGCCAGCTGGTAGCGAGTTTATTAGGATCTTCTTGTTCCTGAAACAGAAAGTTAAACAAGCTTACACAAGGAGCCTTTACAGAATGAAATGCCACCATAGAACCATGTGAGATTCTTCACTGCGCTGTTCTTTACTGTGGTATCCCCCCCCATATTCTTGTATAATGCACATACATGTGTTTTATAGCATTTATTACAAATATTTCTGAAAGCTTAATGTTAGCACTATCACCATGGTCTGTCAGATAAGAAGAATCCCCTTCAGCTAAGGTTATTGAACACATAATAATAAAGTTTGATCAAGACACAGTTATCTTTGGCATCTAAGAAGCAAATCTCAGTCCCTTAAACACACTATGTTTCCAAGTAGAAAGATAGCCCATACAGAGGCCATACACAGAAAACAGATTAACATTTTGTAGCTTTATATTGTCAGATCTTCTGAATTATTTTGTCTCGCTACCGCTGGAGTGATGTTGGGATTTACCAAAAAAGGCATTTAACATCTGCTATGTGAAAAAAAAATATTAAAAAATCAAGTCAAGGAACCTGAAAAGAAGCTGAAAAGACTGCATTATTTTGATGTGATAAACCAAAAAGTGTTTTAGGTTTAGACTGGACATGAGGAAAGATTTCTTTACTGAAAGGGTGGTCAAGCACTGGAACAGGCTTCCTGGGGAGGTGGACAATGTGTCAAGCCTGTTAGTATTTAAAGGGCATTTGAACAATGCCCTTAATAACATGCTTTAACTTTTGGTCAGCCCTGAAGTGGTCAGGCAGTTGGACTACACAATTGTATGTGAAATATTCTATTCTTCTATTCTGAAAAGGGCAAGTGTATTTTGAGACCTACTGTTTATTGGTTTGTTTGGTGGTTTTTTAATTTACGTAAACATTACCTTCAGAAATTCAAGCAGCCTTAGATTAAATGGTGGACATAAGAAAAAAATAATTAATAATTTCATACTCAGCGGAAGACTGCAACTTCCACCTTCAGTGAGAAACCTAAGACTTTCTGTATATTCCCTAGCATGAGAAAAGTGGAATGGGTGGCAAGCTTCTTCAGATAAGGAACTGTAAGGAACATGATGAAGTTGAAACAACTTGGTAAATGATCATGAAACAGGCAAAACAGCATTAAGGCAACAAAGCCACATGCTGCAGCTCAGAATTTACTAAAAATAAACCATGTCCGCAGCACAACAAATTATCAGCAAGACAGATGGCTGAGAAGAGGAAAACCATAATTGTTTCCTCTGAGGCTGGATTTCTGAAAGTAAACACTCAATCAAGTGTCGACTTTATAACGGAAAATAGAATTCAATAGCATGGAGGAAACCCTGGAGAATCATACAATGGCAATGCAGTATTTAGAACCCCAGCCATACGAGGGAAGGGACTGATGATGACAATTGTTTTTCTTTAAATCAGTGCCGAAAGCAGACTGAGAGGAAGTTTGGTCTGCCAGAGAGGCAACAGTCTGGGTGCTGGGAGACCTTGGCCCCCGCTGGCTCTCCTGTTTACTTCTAATCCTTGAACCAGACATTGAATGCCCTTGTTTATACAGCGCTTTCCAAGTGATACTCTGTCTATGAGGGAGAGATGGTCAAGATTTTCATCACACTCTAAATCAGAAGGGAGCTGGCAAAGTTTTTCAAATGGTATCACAAGAAGTCAACATAGTGATATAATAAAAAGCTCCAAGAGACCACTCTAGGGTGATGATACAGATCATAGCTATCAAAGAACATGGGACATCTGCCGGTTGTATTTTAAATGCACCGGTAACGCTTTATTAATTCTATAATTTTGTGAAAAGGCTGCCATTTTTTTTTCACCAAATTTCCCACAAAGTCTGCTTAAATTCTCCATCCTTGTACAGTCAACCTTTGACCAAGTAAGGATCTGTCCAAATTAAGAGAACATTTTGTTACATTTTGTTAGCATAGATGAGACGATGAGACAATTGTTCTGGGAAAATCTCCAGCCAAGCAATTTTGAGCATGCCTAATTATATGTACAGAACTGTCTAAATGATTAGTTAGGGTCCCCGCCTAATCTGGAGAAGTTTCTAGGCCTTCAATGTAGAAACAAATTCATCTGTGAAAGCTGAGATGCACACACTTTTTCTTAGGAACAGAGTTTGGACACATACGGATCCCTAATACTCTGATCCCAGAGGTAAAAAGCTTGCTACAAAATTCAAACACATCTTGGTGCTTCTCCGTTGTTTCCAATGCAAATCCTGATGCTAGTAAAATCCATTTAGCTTTGCTGAACTAGCTTTAGTTTAAAGCTCCTTAATAAATCGCTTGCCAAAAGAAGGGATTTGGCCAGAGTAGCAGTTAGTTAAATTGCCCAAGTAGTCTCACCTCAAGGTGAGGGGACAAGTTTTGCAGGCTAGAAATAGCTTACTAGCAGCCACATGCCACAGCATAACCTGATCTGATGCTCCCTGCTAAACCTGAGCAAGTAAGAAGCAAAGGAATTGGATACCTCAGCTGTGTATCATCCAAAAGGTCTCCTCTATCTGGGAAATTCTTAACTAAGCAAACACAGCTATTCTCCCTCATTATCCTTCTCTTCACAGATAACACAGGGATGAGAAAATAGACAGCAAGATGACCCTATGCCACAGACGCATTCAGAATCACACTATTTTAGCAATAGGAGAAAATAATTTTTGTCCTATCAGCACTACCAATTACACCAGCACAGCACAGCCGCGGCACATGCATCACAGCCAGCTTTAGCCCCAAAGTCCACTGCAGACAAGATGGAGCAACAGCCCGGATCAGAGAAGCGGTAACAGGGGCAGGACTGCCCAGCCACGTGGCCACCACCGTATCACACAACCGGGAGCAGACGTGCCGAACTACACCGGGAGAAGGGGTGGGTGAGCTAAAATCCTCATGAGGACACTCACTGACCCTCAATGACATCAGTATATATAATGAAAGTGAAAAATCAATTACTAGCTTTTTGGTTTCTCCATTAGAAATCATACTTAAAGGAATTTATAAGGAACAACATCACCTGCAGTGCTATCCACAGCTAAACATAACTTACTCAAATACTGGAAGTTAGTGGGTTAGCACTGCCTTTTTCTCACATGCCAAGCACAACCTATGGAGGTGAGGAGGAGGCCATCCTCTCCCCAGTGTTTTGCTGCCATGTCTAAATTGCTACTGCATTGCATCACTGGCAGATGGTCACACTCCTGCATCTGCCCCATCGCACTGGCCAAAATATCACCCCACCTGCTTTAGGTCTCATCCCTATGCCCACCAGAGAGTGACAAAAACTCTGCCCCTGCTAAACCACCTCTTTTTCCAGAAGTGGTGCCCTGGCTCCATGTCAGAATTTGGGGAGACAAGAGGTGGGGTCAGTCATGTCCTCCGCTCCCTGTGTGGTGCTCCTTGTAACCGACTTCCAATATTTCCTGACAGCAAGGAGAGCTCTGTGCTGCATCCCACTAAAAGAAACCTTGAGCATTCGCTTCAGTGATAAATAGCGCTCTGAATACTTGAAAATATGAGCTGGTGAAATATTAAAACTCATTAAGATACAAGGCCACTTTGGGGGAAGCAGGTTTTGTATGCTCCCTAACGCTTGCCATAAATACCTCAAGGCTCCTCGGGACCTGGACGAAATGAGGGGAAGCACATACCTTCCTCACAAACCTACATTCCTTGGTTCACTGTGTGAGGAAACACCCTTCCTGCCGAGCTGTTTGCAGCAGTAGTTGGAATTCCCCCCCGTGGTTTAATCTGACCATAAACAACAACACTGCATTTGTCTCTCTCATCTCTGAACCTTGTTTATACTCAGTTGGCTGTAGCAGAGCATGGCTAGTCCATCTGGATTTCTTCCTCTGCTGCTTTCCAAGCTAATTAATATACTCTGTCCTCTTTCCTGGTACCACTATGCGCAGACAGAAAGAGGGAGTTCACATTGATTGATTTGAATTCAGGGAGAAGGGGAAAAAGAAGAAAAATTAAAAAATTTTACTTGCATACCAGTGCTTTCTAAAGGAGGTATGAAACGGCAATGGCTCTCAGGAGGAGTCAGCACCATTTCTCTGTGACCTCAGGAAGGCCAGTATAGCAGGAAAATGCAGCCATGGCATTTAAAAAAAATGAAGAGAGCTCACATCGTGTCTGGGGACTTCAGCCTAGGTGTTCAAAGCTCTCAGCAACGTCAATAAAAATATTTTCATCTAAATATTTGAAAGGTCTTTGCATCCAGCAAGCTGAACCACTGTAAAAAGCCAGGCTCTTGTCTCAGAGCAATTGGCAGAAGCATGGAAAGGACTTTTCTAATGGGAAGCCTGTATGAATACCTGCACATACACAAATGCACATGCCAAGGATTGCTGCCAACACACAAATGATGACACTTCTGAGCTTTATTTTGAGCTTTGTAAATAGAAACAGAAGTCAGAGTGCAAATCAGGCTAAAGACCTGGTCCCACATGCTAGTGGCTGCTGCAAGGCACGCCTGCCTCTACTTACTTTGATAGTGAAGCTCTCCTGTGAAATATTTTTCTTGGCTAGAGGCTATGAGAAAATAACTGTAGTTTTTCTAAGAAAGAGGAATCAGGAGAGTGGGCTGGTTACTCTCCTAACTTCCTGAAGAAATTCCTAGGCAAAGAGCTCTCTGTCCACTGTTACTGAGAATGGTCAGTTTTCTGGATAATTTTATATGTCCAAAACAAATCCGTGCACAGTTTATATATCCTCAAGGACTGTGAGAAACAGTACTACAAGCTAATTAAATCCAAAAGTTTCTCTAAATAAGGCTGCCGTGACACCTCCAGACCGTCCAGGCACATGTGTGCTGCAAATGACAGGGGTGGCTTCAGACACAAGCCAGCACTAATTCCAGAAACACCCTTTGAAAACTCATTTGTAATACCCCTCAATCTAGTAAAACTGCACAACACTTATTAAATTTGATTCCTGTTGTCACAGGAAGCTGCAAGATCATACACTGTGTGGAGGTGCATGTTTTCACACCCAGTGTCCATTGGAGAGACTGGATGGAAGCCACACTGCTTCGTAGACCATCAACATCCAGCAGGAGCACAACTACCCACGCCGTGCCAGAGCCATCTCCCATTACACAGGTTTACACTCTTTCTTCTATAGCATTAAGGCAAAAGGGGACACTTCAGATGGGGATTCAGAGGCCCTCTGGGACACAATCTGGTTAGCAGTCTGCTCTGGGGTCAACTAGACGTGACTTCATCACAAGTCCCTTATTTCTCTAGAGCCAATTATGTGTTAAGTGTTCTGCAAACAACAGGGGAGGGGAAAAAAAAAAAGCTTTGGACACAGAGACACACAGTACATGACTTCTTGTTCTCATTTGAAATGGAAAAATTTAACATGGATGTTTACATACACGCTCCTTTATCAGCTTCTTGCCTGCTGCTCGCTTCCGCAAGAGCTTTTTATGATTTAAACATGCTAGAGGCTTCCGATTCCTCAGGAATGCTTTCCATTAAAGCTGGCCTTCAGCTCTGTCCCTCTGAATGTCCCCAGTAATCCTACATTGGCTGTGGTTCTTACCCCTCCTGCTCTCTTTCTCCATTACAGGCTTTTCTTCCCAGTCTGGCCACATGCGTTGCAGTAATGGTCTTTTGCTTTCCAAAATGTGCTGTATTGAGGTGGAGGGCAAAGAACCTGACCAGGGACCTCAAGACTAAGCACCTGAAATGTGATTTCCAGCCCAGGCAGGCACCTCTCAATGTCAATACACTCAGCCCAAAATATGCACGTTGTTTGACAACATATAATAAAGGATAAACTTTAAGTGGAATTGCTTTAGATTTGTCCACATAGAAAATAAAATATTTAGCACAATAAAAATTGTTTCTGCTGTAAACATTGGTGGCAGGAATTGTAAATAAAAAGAAAAAAGAACTCCCAAACCCTCTAAACAATTCTTAGAAATAAATTCAAGTCAAAAATATTTACGGGGCTTGGGTATAATTATTCTCCCCCAGTGTCTATACTAGACACATTCATGGGCCCAGATTTCTTTAGAGCTATTTAGTAAGATTAAGATACAGAGTCCAGTGTAGGAAATCCTACAACTGCTGAAGTCGGGAAAAATTATTCACACATTTACTTTTTTGGGGGGGTTTTTGGTGTTTTTTTTTTTTTCCTAAGTTAACACCATCAGCCACTGCTGCAGACAGAAAAAAAGGTCTAGACAGACTTTTGATTTGAAGCTGCACACCACTTGTCATGTTCCTGCCTGCATCCCCTGCTCTGGCTGCCCCTTGGTGCTCACAAGTGATGCCAGATCAGTGGGCAGGGAGCACCAGCCCTTCCTTCCCAGGAAACATGAGCAATACAGTCAGGTGCATGTGCTGCCTCTGGGGGTTGGCAAGACAAATTTCACAGGGGTGTGGAAAAAACCTAGTTGTACATGGGTACAGTCAAGAGCTCTGTCAAATGGTTTTATTGGAGACTGTCCTAACAAAGATGGGGTTATCTCTCAAGATGGAGCCCGATTTTTTTATTTTTTCCTAACAAGGCACTGTTGTTAAACTGCATACCACAGGTTCTTCTTAACCAGAGTAATCTCAGCTTTCCTCTAATTTATGCTGAGCTGATCACTGATTGCCTCACTGGAGCACTCCAGTAGCCAGGCACTGTCAGCCTGGAGGTGCCCTGCCTCAAATTTTCTTTACTGCCCGTAAGTTCTCTGGGTCCAGCCTGGAAGGACACACACACCACATTGAGCAGATCCCATAGGTTTTCTGGCGATTTTTACCAAATCCACCAGGGAAGCTGAAGCACGTACCCCTTTCTCCCAGACACACAGCAACTTGCATGGGAGGATATAAAAAGTATTTTAAAAAAGTCAATTGTGCAGGAGATGATCAAGAACCGTATCCAGTTTCCAACAGGATGAAGGAGGAATGAGCATTTTTCAACTGCAGAATATCAAATCTACCCTTATGACCAGCCATATCTGAAGTAAAACAAGATTAAGCTGCAAGTAAATTTTGATTTCATTCCAACAGCCCTGGGGAAAAATATTCTGCTTGGATGGAAATGCAAAGGGTGAGACTGTGGATCAGTAAAACAAATTAGGTGAATAAGGGAGCAGGGGAAAACAACTCTTGGAAAGGGGAATGGAAAGAAACCACAGATTTTTCAGCGCTTTAGATACTTTATCTTCTCTTCTAGGAGGGACAACCGCTAGCCTCAGGTGCTGAAGTTGTGAGCACAGTTGCCCTGGGTTTTTCATTTTACTGGGGTGTGAGATAGATCAGGTTGATGTATAATATCTCTCAGCTAGCAGCAACGCTGAGGAGATGCTCTGAATTTACGGGTCACATTAGGAGGCCTGCAGTTAGGGGCCTTCAGCCTTTCAATCAGGATCTCTGACTTGTCAAAGGAAGATGGCAAATATTCATATGACAGAGCCTATTAGAGGCACTTCCTGTGTACTAACTTAGAATAAATGTACACCTCACCTTACTGGGCAAACAAATGCAAGGATGCTAGGAAAGCAAAATAAGAATGCTTTTAAAAAATGTGAAATCCAACTGGAAATCCTAATTTTGGGGAAAGGCTTAGTGGAAGGAAAGACATGTTTATTTTCTGGTCTTTCTTGCTAAGATAGAAACAGTGCTGGGGAAAAGTGATTTCCACAACCAGCAAAGGCACAAGCAGAGATGCATCTATAGTGGTAAAAGTACTTTTGCTGCAAGAATTTAATTTATTAAATATCATGAAAAGGAATCAGAATAACATGCTCTTTTGCTTCTATGAAGCAGTTTCACAGTAACAGGGATTGCTAGCGCAGATGTAACAACCAGCCTTTTTTATCAGGCATCCAACTGTAGATGTAACACAGTTTTCACTTTACTTGAAAAGCATTTACAACTTGCTTTTAATCAGATTTTCCTTCAAAGAAAGAAATGGGTAAGTAACAAACAAAATGTCATTAACTCAAACCAGCAGTGCAAATTTAAAAAACAAAATCATGTAAACTTTGCTGAATTTCCAGATCTGAAGTGTAATGTCTGATTCATAGTGCTACTGAGGGCAGCCAAGAGGCTGACACAGACCACAGCCAGAGATGCCTTAAGCATTAGTGCTGATGGTTACAAACACAACCTATGGCCACACACAAAACGCTATTTGTGGGAGCAGAAATAGTTCTCCAGCAAATGTGATAAATAAAGCTTTGCTTTAATTTTTTACTTTTAAGATCATTTACTGCCTACTCACAAGGACATTTTCCCATTCTGAGGGTTAGATGTGTATTGGTTGAATCCCAGAGGACAGAGAACCATTGCCTTGGCTACTCCTGCGCTGGAGTTTGACAGTGGTGCAAGCTTTACAAGCAAGGTCTCAAGGGAGTCTGAAGTTTGCACATCCAAGTCCTTCATTTTGCATTCCACAGTGACAAAAAACCCAACACGTGTCCAGCCTAAACGCACCAGATTTAAATACAAACAGCAGACAGGAAAAAAGCTCCTTTCAAAGAGTTGTAACAGCCGCATCACATTAATCTGGTACTGAAGTTTCTGAAAAACACTATTTTAAGCTAAAGTATAGATTGAAAATAGAAGGTCAACAACTAGCTAGACTATGCAGAATTTCCTTGACCTCAGGCTCAGCTCTAGCATATCAACAACTATTACCAACTTTGAAGCAAAAAAATATGAAAATTATTTCATAGCTGTTATTTGCATGTAGCATGAGAAATTATTTCAATAAGATGCTGTGTCACTCTTTTGCTTAGGTACATGCAAATTGATTTTATTTGAAGGCAAATTATGCCCTAGAAACCAGTTCTTCTCATTGCTTATGAGGGTGGAAATGAAGAGAAAAAATTGTTCAAATGATCTTTAGAGCAAGGGTCACTACCCATTCCTTCTTAGGACAAGCATTACAAGGGGGTGGTACGGTATATTACCTTTAGCGTTGCTTTTGACACCAACTGCTACACAATTCAAGTGGCAGCACATTCTGGTGATTCACCTTGTAACAAAGCAGAGGGGCGTTTGAGTGCCTACCCCAGACAGATTCCCAGCAAGACACCTCTCTGCCCATAGGCTCTGCAGTTGCTCTCTGTTAAAAATGTTTCCTGGGACCCTTCATGAGCAAAATGGAAAGAGGTCTACACCGAAGAGGACAGCTCAGGCGCAGCACACTATTGCTCATCCTTCAGTGACACAGCTCAAGCAAAGGTAAATCTCAGAAGAAGAAATTAATTTTAATAGAAAAGCAACTGAAAAGAGTAACAGTCACAGATATGCCTAAATAACTAGGATATAATAAAATACCATACCCATTAAAAAGTTCCTCACTGATAATCTAAAAAAATAAATAATAAACTAACACTATACAGCAAGCCAAAATGATCAAATTGACTTACAAAACTTTAATCTCTGCTTTTGTACTGGGGAGTATTCTCTTCCAGGAAAATCTTCCATTTTTGCTTCTCACTTTTGCACGCCTACCTTCTTCCTTGTCGCCTTTGCTGCCTGGGTTTGCACACTTGGACAAATCGCTCTGCTTTTAGCCCCTGACCTTGCTGACAGGTAAATGGGAAGTCAGCTGCAGCTGTAAACCTGCCCCGGCATTTCAGCGGGACGATCCACGTGGCAGATGCTGAGCACATGCTTTGGAAGGAAGGGTAGCCCTTCAAGGGCGATGGGACCTCATACCCTGCTGTGGCATGGTGGGCACTCCCATTACACTATAAATCCTACCAATGAAATCATTATTGCTGAGCTGTATCAGCAACGTGGGACAAGGCACTATTTCAGTCACAGAGATTTTTTTCTAGTGTTAGATGATCCAGTGTTTTACCATAGGGAAGGCCATAAGGAATATACAGAGCACCGAGGAAAGCTGTACACACAATTTGCTGCCAGATGCCGATGATGTACCTTGTCAAGGTCAAACGTCAGAAAATTGAAAGACATTGGGAAGTCTTGCATATTCCTCCTAGAATATGCCAACTGACCAGAGAATCTAACTTTTCCCTATACCTACACTATATTCACTTGAAAATAGTCCCACAAAAGTACATAGTTAGGATTAATGCTTATAAAGAGTCACAAGTAAGACTGAAATAATCTCATCAAACTCTGAGGATGTATTTAAACAAGGTAGTGTGACCAGTTTTCCATAGCTAGTGTCAAGATTTAGCCTACATTAGCACAGATTAAATCAAGCATCACAAATTCAATTCTTAGAATATGGAAATTCTCTTATTACAGTGCTGAATATATGGAAAACACAATAAAGCAACATATACAATGAATTATTTTAGAAATTAATGAAGCTACAAGCCCTGAAAATACACGTAATGGGTCAAGAATGTTTCTGTTTCAACTCTTGCTGATATGACTAACCATGCCCGGCAGAACTCCCCAGTGCAAGGCACAAAATAATCTTTAGCACTTTATCTGGCAGTAAATCATTTCCTAAGCATTCTTCTTGCACACATGGGAGATTATTGCCTGAAAATTTTCTGTCATAAAGACTGCACATTTGCAAGTTAATACTGAACCGTGGAAATAATAAGTCAGTCAATTGCTATTCTGTGGGTTTTATTTTAACAGAACGCGTTGGAAGAAGAGAGCCACAGCTAGTTTTGCAGTTAGCATAAGTAACAAGGGCTGCATGAGTCTGGGCGAGACTGTTCTTATCTACACTTCATCTCATCTTCATCACCTGTTTATGCTGCACTAAAAACTGACACTAAGTGTAAAGCAAAAAAAAAAAATAATCCATTTTGTACTCATTAATATTTATGCATTGAGATTTTTTTTTTCTCACCAGCAGCACTGGGACATTTTTGAGCAAGATTGTTTGGCAACATCAAAAAACAAAGCAAACAAAACACCTGGCCAAAGTAAGGTTGAAGACAGAATCTATTTTAAGTTACACAACCAAGGAAACAGAATACTTGAGGGGAAGTGATTAGTGGATGGCACTGACAAGACACGAGTTTTAACTGTTTATAGCTTTGACTTCTCAACTGTAACTGTTTCAACTTCTGAGGTCATAAATTACAATTACACACAATTAGGTGTGAATAATTTGACATTTAAGTGGCTGACCCAGATCAGATAGAACATGTAGGTAGCAAGACGCAATTTATATATTGGTGTATCACGTATTCAGATTATAAAAGCCCCCTTAAATAATAGGAGTGAAAAAAAAAACAAAAACAAAAAAACCAAAAGCCTCAGATTTCAGCTACCCTGAGGTAACATAACTTTAGATAATTATTTCAGAAAAATTTGTTTGAAATTTTAAAAATTCAAAATCATTTTTTATATAAGTCATAGTCTGAAACAGGATTTTTTAGCATTTGGGAAAATTTTTCCTTTTATATTTTTTCCTCCTTTTACAAAGCAAGAAATTCCTCAAAGATCAAATTTGGATTTGATTTTATTTCTTGTAATTTTGCTTTGCCTCTAAAAATTTCATAGAGAACAGCAGCCTTCTCGTGGAAAAAAACAGGATCCCATCAGATAACAGTAAGTGATCATTTTCATCTTAAATAATAAAGTACTCTTCACAGATCAGCAAAAATGCAAGTTGCTATAATTCAAAGCCATTACTCTTAAACTGAGAGATATTCTTGAGTATCATAAGGATCCTTGAGAACGTTTTCCAATACATCTTACATGAGGAAAGCATGTGTGTGGTTGGGGGGTGGAGGAAAGAATAATTCATTTAACTTCTTTTTCTTTACTTTTTTACCAATTCCTAAATCTGGGGAAAAAAATAAGAAAAGCTTTTTCATATTTCTTTGGATAGCCTTGTTGAACATTCCTTGAACCTTAACAACTCCCCTCCACATCCCTCTTTTTTATTTATTTAATAAAAGATAAGAGAGGATAGAGAGAGTAGAAAGCAAGGATGGGTTTTGTATCATCTCAGTAAAACTGAAAAAAACTCATGTCATTAAAATCAGCTGACCATTTCATTTAACTTTTACCTTCAGAAATACTTTGAACACATATTTACAAATGGAGGACTAGGCAGGTTTTTCACGTACTTCAGTTGTAACCTTTTCCTTTAACCATTCACTTTTTGCAATAAAAGCTACATTATGAATACTCTTTCATTTAACATGAAAACAAAATGAATAAGGCATGTGAAGTCATAAATCAAATGTAGTCTGATCTTTATTATGAAAAAAAAAAAGAAAAGAAAGACTGCCAGTAATCTTTAGCTTTTTCAAAAGTCACACTGATGTCTTCTCTTGCTCTCATCTTACTTAGAGCAGAAAAGCCAGCAAACACCACAGTGAACACAGCAAGGAGCACTGCTGCAGCAAAACAGCTGGAAGCTGATTTTCCAGGGTTAAATTTGTACTCCTCAGCATCCCAAATGTAGAATCCTGAAATCCAGGTCACATTTCATAAAGAGCTAGACACATTTCCCTCCTCCTGACACACCTCAGGATAGCGCACACATCAGCAAAGGTACAAGCCAGACCCTCGCAGGCAGGCTTTTTAACTTCTCAGACTTTGATTGACCTGTTACATTCTCATTTCCATCCCCTGGCAGCCAGGAGAGCAGCGATGCCCCTGCACACAGAGGGCGAGACCCTCATCAGTGCAGGGATCACACAAGAGGCTCTTGTGGTCAAGGCTGTGGAGGGCATTTATACCCGTACCTAGAGTATGGTATAGAAGAAGACAGAAGCATCCTTTGCGTGCTTCATACTGCTCTCAAACATCCCTAGTACTACAGTTTTTATAGCCAGCTCCCATAATTGCATACTGGCAGAGAAAGGCAGGTAATCGGGGAGGCCCTGTGACGGGAATCATGATCCGTTGTCTGAAATGTCAGCCTTTAAATCCTTCTAATTTTCCTTCTCTGTGCCCTTGATGAAAGATATTTCCTCCTTGTCCCCAGCTATTTAAATAGCTCAAAAGTCTACTAAATATTATTAAAAGCTATTAAATATTAAACGGTAAGCTATATAATAACTAATATTAAGCTATAAAATATTACAATAAGCTATTAAATATCTCAAAAGTCCCTCTTTTGAGCTATTTAAATTGCCATAATAGGACAGGTGCCTAGAGAGGAAACCGAGTCAGAAGAGGAGTGTGGAAGAAGAGAGGGAGCTAGGAGGGATGGAGTTACAGCAGCAGAGGTATCACAGGAGATAGGATGAGGAAGGGAGCACAGAACTAGGTGACATGGGATGTGAACAGATCAGAAAAAGAATGGAGGACAGGTAAGAACATCAGGGCCGGTAGGAAAAGGAAGGGAAGCAGCCTCTTTGTGTTGCAAACTTCTATGCATGAGTTTTTCCCCTTGATTTATGCACTGAGCAACATATCAGAAGAAACAAGTAAGCTGGTTAGTAGTTCTGGTTTTGACTGAGTCTCTCTGCTATTATTCTCTTTTTTTCCCTTCTCCTTCCTCAGTGGGCCATGCAGTTAAAAGCTGACAAACAACCCTGCCAAGGCCAACTTCATCTTCATGTCAGCCTTCTGCTTCATTGCCTGTTAGCCTACTTATCCCTCCAGAACTATCACCTCTTGAAGACTGAAGTTCCCAAGGTGTCATCTTGCCTTTGCTCAGCTGACATTCAGTCAAAATTCCTCAAATCATTACAGTTGATGCTGATGAAAATCCTGCTGCATTAACAGAGGTTTGCTGCAGTGACCAATGGCCGTTGCAGCTGCTTAACACTTGCAATATTTTATGGGCTTCAGGTATCGTAAAGTACACAGAAAACAGGCTGAGTTTGTTTTGTCTTTAGATATTAGCATACGTACTGTTATTTTCTCTTGGGTTTTTGGATGGTGCTTTGAAGGGAGATAAAAGACAAAGCAAGATTCTTGAAGAGGAATAGAATAAAATTTCTAAGCCTGGGACTGTTTTTCATAACCAATGCTACGGTCTGAAACATGGGTATTGAGATCAATGCACTGTTACAGTAACACTACTTCATATAATAGTACTATAAACAAGGATACTTTTCTGGGTGAAAAAAGACTCCACAGCTTTCAAAAGACTGCAAGAACTTGTCTCTTCCTTCACCCCCATTAACACCCCGGGCCTCCACGCATCTGCTTATCAGCAGTATGGACAGAAAGGGAGACTTAATCTGAAAAATTTCACTGCCAAGTCCAAGTATGACAGAATTTATTATTAAGGTCCTCCTCCTATCAGCACTCTCCTCAGACCCAGGTCCTTAGCCTGAAGGAGAACATCCACCCATACCTCACTGGCAGCTGAGACCACCACAGATGTGATGTTCTGCTTTATCCATGCCATCCTGGGGAGGGGAACATGAGATTAATATGAATAATATCATAGATAGGGTTGTAGTATCTGCACCTAATACCTGATTCTAGTACAGCAGGGACAGCAGTATAGTGTCCAACATTCGTTATGATGCTATGTTTCAAACTGACCTGTTACTTCCCATTGACTTCTCTGTCTCTACCTTTGCTGTTTGGCAACAAGAGATTTCTTTCTTTTTTTTTTTTTTTTTTAACACTGATCCTATGTGGGTTCAGTGTTTAGAGCCCAAGCCACTTCCCTAGCAGCATCACAGACTTCAATGTGCCTTCTACGAGAGGTATGGATTAAGTTTGGCCCTTACCCTTCTTAGCTACAGAACCTTTTAATATATTTTGTGACTCTTATTATACACTATTGAAAATCTTTAGGTTGACATGGCTATGCAGCTGTGCTAGAGTTGCAGATGTATGCATGGAAACTTAAAAGTTTAATCAAGGGCACTGTTGCTCTGCTAAAACAACAGCAAAAAGCCCCAGCAATGAAACTTTAGTCTGTGGCCAATGGGGATTTTGAAATATGTTTCATAAGAAGTATTAGTGATTTCAATCTCTTGAGGAAAAGCAGAGGACAGCTTCATAGCAAAATTCAGAATTTCTATTTCACTTCCTGAATTTATTTACCCATTAGACAGAGATAATTTTTTTTTATGTACTGCTTTTAAAATGTACTTGCAAATATGGAAGCATTAAGCTTTTTCCCAGAGCATTCTAGATGCACATTCAATGATGATTTGCTATGGTGGGCTGTTATTAACATAATGATTTATGTTTAACCTTTAAATTTCAACAGTATGGAACAGTTTGTTACTGGCAGTTGCCATCACAGCCCTTCCTCACTAAACAGCATCTCTCATCCTTTCCTTATCTGGTGATTAGCTTCAACTGTCTTTAATGCTAATGAATCATTTTCCAAGCAAGATGGAACACTGCGGGCAAAGCTCTTGCAACAAATCACTAACTTGGTGGAATCATCAGTGAATCCTCCATGTGGCTTCCCACACAACCCCTTCTTTTTTGGTAGAAGTGGTTGACAAACTGTTATGTAAGAGCATCACTGCACTGGGACTTTCCAAGGAAATTTGGCCAAATGACAAAATGTTTTGAAGAAATATTTTGAAGAAAATAATACTGGACAACTCTTCTGTCCCACATGTACATAACTCCTATTTCTTATTCCCATTTAAAGTCTTTCCCATCTTTCTACAAGTAACTGTATGGCAAAACTGCAGATGTTTTTTCCAACTCCGTTCCAGTTTTTTTTCCAATGGTGGAGAAGCACTGGAAAATTAGGAGATTTGGGTAAGGACGTGGCATGGAAAACATTTGATTTTACTGGACTGTAGCTCTACAGATTAAATGGGCTCCACTGACCTCTGGGAAACCATGGTGCCATCCTGTACAGTGATATGAGTGGTATGCCAGTATAGTTGCACAGACTTCTTAATGTGAAACCATGGTTTGAAACAAAGGAAAACAAAGGAACGAAAAAAGTTGAAGGCCAGGCAAGAGGATTGTCAATCTTTGCCAGTAGTCTTACAACAGTAATCTGGAAAAGTCTCATCATTCCCAAGCCATAGAAACCCAAAGCAGAGAAAAAAGTGGGATATATTCTTTATGGTATAAGTGAACTGAAGCCAACTGAATTGCAATGTGGTCTGCTCCTTTGTCTCCTAGAACTACGGTGTGCCAAGACACAGAGTCTTTGAGAATAATTATTAAACAGTACCTCTTTAAAGAGGGACCAATTTTCTCCTTACCAGCTGTTTTTCAATGCAATTGAGAACCTCCACCCAGTATGGAAAGGACTGCAGAATCTGACATATTATGGAAATTGAGTTT
This sequence comes from Tringa solitaria, assembly GCA_026413425.1. NCBI lineage: Eukaryota > Metazoa > Chordata > Aves > Charadriiformes > Scolopacidae > Tringa > Tringa solitaria. The sequence goes on from JAOXJM010000041.1 coordinate 7,684,562, forward strand.
ACCAGTTAGTCTGCATTTTTCTCTAGTGCTGCTCACTATGTTTGTGATGTTTCTCCTGGGACTAAAGTCATACTGTCTATTGCCACTTAAGCCCACTGTACCACGAGGTCAGTCCTCACCTCCTTTTCAGCATCGCTTATGTTATGAAAAAACTCAAGCCTGACACACAGGAGTAAAGCAATGCATTTCAAAGCAAGCAGAAGGTTTGTCCAATGCTCACAGGGACACACACAGCCTTTGTCTGTACTCACAGATATACCACCGGATTCCCAATGAAGTCTGCAGCCTTATTTCTGTCGCTCAGAAGAGAGACCCTCACAGCACACGCTACTGTAGGAGAGACAGCAGGGTCTTCACTGATCAGATCAAGACCAACACTAGACAGGCCACTGCCTACTTTGACCATAAGGCAGTGTACAGCGATGCCTCTGATGGGCATTTGCCTCTAGCTGAATTGTGAGAAGGCTAGACATTGCTTTTAGCAACCAAAAGCTCCAGGAGTGTAAGGAGAAGGATACTACTAGCAGCTCCTCCTGTAAAATCACCAGCTGCCACCATCTCCTGTCCCAACCAGAGCTTAGGCATACTGAAATGCAGTTCTGTATACACTGCTGAGACAGTTCTGGGGTCTGGCACTCTCCAAGACAGATACTAACCTGGGGAGAATTATGCCCAAGCATCTGATGGCAGGATCTGTTCAGCAATGCCTGCTATAAACACCACTGTTTGCTATGGGGCTGAAGAATAGTGTTACTAGATGAGAAACGTAACAAAATCGCTGAAAATTCCAGCACCAGGGCATAATTTCTAGTCATGCTGCCAATAAAACCCAGGAAGAAGAGAGGGAATTCAGCTTCAGTACTGAAAATGTCTGTTTTAAGAAAACAAAACAACCAAACCATCAGTAAAGTTACTGTTGGATGCCTTTCAACTTGCCTCAGTAACCACCTTCTATTTGGTTTCTCTGCAATTCAGAGAAGCAGCATTCCCTGCCCAGCTTTACCACACCAGCCCGCTGGGCTGTTGGCAGCCAGGGGTGCTGGAGTTTGCAGAGGAACAGGACCCAGAAGGTTTGCAAAAGCTGCTTTCTTCAAATCTGGCCCTGCATCATAATTTCTTTATGCATGAGATAGAGGCAATACTTAACGACCGCACACAGGGAGTGAGGAGGTTAAATGAAATGTGTTTCCGTAGTTCCCTAGAGTGGAAGGAGAGAGACTGCATACAAATTAAAGTATTACATAGCATTTGTGATTATTTCTACACTGTATTAATTCCTTATGTCTATCTTTCAAAAACACTCCCTTAAAGCATACCAAGATAATAAATAAAAATGATACCTCATCCTGTCTCTCAGTTTCTAGATTCTGCTCTTTGTTACTATGAAGCTTTTGTCCTTCCTTGTTACTGAGAATTTTTTTGTCTGGATATTTGCATTAAGTCAAGATGAAGCATTCAGCTATGGCTGCTGCTTCTTCCTCACTTGCTGCAAACCTTATTTTTCCCTTTACAGTACAGAAACCAGTCACATTTTAACACAAGGACAGCGGGAGCAGTAAAAAACAAGCAAAGTCAGACAAGCTCTCTACAGGAAAGAGACCGCTCATCAGGAATGACAGACATAGACAGGGAATAGCCAACAGGCTGAAAATTCATTGAATTAAACACTAAGCAGTGGTCCTCAGCCTCTTTTTGCTCTCACACATCAGGCATTCAGCTGTTTTCAGTGCCTGCATCTAGGATCTTACCATCTAGCCACCAGCAGGGACAATCACAGTCCCCAATCCTCAGAATATTTCAGAAACATCTCTCATTTTTCCACACAGAGAGAAAAGAATAAATTATAAAAGGTATATCACAGTCCACAGGCACTCTGATTTGCTTTGCAGCAACCACATCCCACTACCTGGTGCCAGTTTCTTGGGAAGTCGAGCTCCTGGAGTCAACTGCCCAGTACTCACTCAACAGATACCTGCAGAGCACACCCAGCATAAGCTCCTCCAATGGTGGCCAAAGCGGCTTGCCTTGTAACTCACAGTTCACCCTGTTCAGGACTTCCTGGCCTGACTGATAGCCAGTTCTACGCATCAGAACCTGATGGGCAAGTTTGTCTGGTTTCAAGCTCCAGTATCACAGTAAGCTGGATGACCACCAAGGACAGCCGCTGGTTGTCATCAGTGGAAGATGGATCTGATTGATATTGATGAAACATCCATTCTTCTCTCAGAAGACATCTCAGGTTAGATGATCTCATGCTATCCACTGCTGACCTGGTTATCAACTGGAAACCTGGCACGGAGCAGAGCACTTGCTAATCCAAACCTTACACAGTCACAAGCAGCAAAAGTAGCTCCTGCCCTGAGGTTGTCCATCAATGAGATGAACACAGATCCTGAGGCAGTTCTTTTCCAGCACCCAGCCCTGTGCAACTTAGGAGTTTAAAATTCTCAGACGTTGCTGTTTCAGTCCTAAGGAGCAAGTAGCTAAACATTATCTTGACTGCAGCAAAAAGACTCCAGGTTAGGCAGCTGCCATTATTACATGCAAGCAACAAGACATATGTGATTAAGAAAAGCTTTGACAAGTAGGAACAGACTGCTTTCTGAGCACTGCTGTCACTTTATCACAGCTTCCCTTTCCCAGTCCTTCAAGTTTTCTAATCCTCCAGTCTCATCAACATTGCTCCATGCGGGAGCAGCACATCCACCAGTTCACATTGGTATGAATTAAACTGCCTTGTCTCAACAAAAAACACTTAACAGAGCACCTCCCAGAATACTACTAAGATCTGTAGAGCTGAAAAGTATTTTTCATCTTCCCACTTTTCATGCCCTTGGGGACATCTCGCCAAAACCAGCCGTAAGCATTTCATCAAGCCCTATTAAACAGCCTGAAGAAATCCCACACTGAGATTTCCTTCTGAACCACAAATTTTAATTTGTTAGTGGAGCTATACACCGTGACTCTCACCCCTGGTACTCATGAGGGACCATCTCCACAGGTGGTCCCGTTCCATGCAAGCTCTTCTCTGTGCTATGAACTCTATCAAGTTCATCTTATAAATCCTGATTAATCACATGTGTGTGTGTTCACATGTGCACAGACACTCTGGAAGGTCTGGCAGTCTGTGTGAGTGCGCACACACATTGGGGCAGGAGCTGCTGAGCTGAGGAACAGGGGACACTTCTGGGGTCTGTGCCCATGGTACTAGGCAGAGCACCCACACTGCCACCCCCTGTGCCTGAACCCAGCCTGCTAGGAGGTGAGAGACAGTGATCTCACAGGTCATGATAACTTCACAGATTTTTAACCTGTAGTTGAGCTACTACCTGGGTATAACATTAAATTTTGGAAATCCAATTGCGTTTTTTTGGTTTAGGGTTTGGTTTGGGTTTTTTTAATGGGATTTGATGCCTTCAGGAGAAAGCTACAGGGTTCTCAGAATAAATAAGTTCTAGTGGAAAAAGAAAGAAAGAACCAAAAAAAAACCTCTGAGCTTACAGATAGCTAGTGGGTGAAACATATGCTGATGCTGCCTCAGGAGCAGCCTTACTCATTAATTTTTAGGCTGTGTAATAAAACTGAGACAAGAAGGGACTTCCAATGTTTAGAAATATCCCAATTCTTTTGCCAAAACAAAATGATGGAACAAATTATGCAATAAACCTTAACTTTGCCAAGATCTATTATTTGACAAGAAAATCTTGACAAGAAGATTAGCAAGACATATATAAGACTTTTCTTAAGAAAATTAATGAAGATCTTTCTTTACAGCAGAACTAGGCACTGGAATTTGGATATGAACTGGACCATTTCCAGAACGTGAGGGAACATGTGCTCTGATGGTTGCTTCATCTCACTGGACATGACTTGGTGTGACTCAGATGTCAGAATCCAAACTTCAGGCTGCTTCCAATCAATAATCTGTTGAACCCGACCAATGGGACAGTTATCATTCCCAGATTTATGGTAAGAATTATGCTCATTATCATCATTGCTAGGTATTACTTTTTTCATTTAGTTACCTTGCTAGTAAAAGATGTCTGCTGATAATTTAATGTAGCTTTGTAGTTCAGCACGAGAGTTTCTTCATGGCTTAATGCATATAAATGCAAACCAAAAAGAGGAACAAAGTAAAAGACACACATAGAAAAGGCATGTTCAACACTATATCACATTAAATCATTAGCAATGTGACCAGCAATACTAGTGATATATGTATATGTGATGTAAGTATTTCACACTGTTAACAGAGTCATTAGCCAAATAATAGGATATGTTTATATTTGGGCATCAGAAGAAATAATATGATACCCAGAAATTCTAGGATTTTAGTTGCTTACTTGTACTGTAATTCCCAAAGGCTCCTGTTGTACAGATCAAGACATTCACTCATCTCCACTCATTGAACACCTCTGAAACACCCCAAAAATGTGCTCCAAGCACATCTATTCTTCTCTAAGAGCTTTTGCCTTCTGTCTTTACACTACATCAAACCAACACCCCTGGTTTCCACCTTTGAGGACTTTTAACCTAGTCTCTCAGAGTTTCCTTAAACCATTAAACCTTAAGCCTATTTATTCCACTTCAGCATTTACTGTAAACATTTCAGACAACAAATAGAGTCTGCTAGAAGTTACCATGTTTAATTGGATTGCATAAAATCATAGAATTATAGAATAAATCAGGTTCAAAGTCACCTCTAGACACCATCTAACTTGATCATATTGCTCAGGACCTCGTCCAGCTTAGTTTTTTAATTTACCATCATGCTCATCATGTGCTCCAGCCCCCTAACCAACTTATTTGCCTTCTATTCAACTTTCTCAAGTTTATTAATGTCTTCCTCATACTCTAGGGCCCAAAACTAGGCACAGCACTTCAGATGAAGCTTTGCAAATGCTGGGATAAAAAGAATAGTCAGGTCCCTTCATCTGGTGACTGTGCGACATACACTCTTATCCTGCTTTGTCACATCCTCTCTTTCTGGTCTCTCCCAATTGTTTGGCAAAATCACTCAAGACTTCATGTTTTACTGGAAAGGCCTATTAAAAAAGTAAATAATCATACAATAAAAGGTGTATAAATAAGAATCTTATCTAATCTGGGCCCCAAAGACAGGAAGAGATGGATGCTAACAATGAAAATATCGTAAGTTAGAAAAAATAAGCTGCCTGACCCTGAAGGTAATGAAAGCAGATGAAATTAGTGGAGAAGTGCAGATGTGTTTCTATTTAGACTGTGAACTAGAGATCACCCTCCTATTAACAGGGTAGGAATTACTATTATTTATCACATTCTACTTGGAGAAAACTGGCAACAAGAAAAAAAAAAAATCAAACCCATAAAACAGAGGAGAACAAGATTTTAAATCCATTCAGTCTACTTTCAGGCCTCTCAAGAGTGATCTTGTGCCTGAAGAAATTAAATTTTCCTTCAGAACAGCAAAGTACCTCCAGCCCTTCCATGGTACTCCGAGTGCCATGCAGACTTGATTGTTCCATAAATAAACACATTGAGGGAATAAGACAAAGACCAAAGTGAATATAGGAACAAAAATGTTGCAAGACTTTTTGTTCAGTCTCCTGCTGTCACTAGTAGATCCATCGTATCATGCTTTTCCTAAAACAAGCTTATCAGACTCAACATCTTGACAGAAATGGCCTCCCCCATAAGGAAGCTAATATGAAATAAATTAGTACAGCCTGACAATCAGTAACATTTATGTTACTGATGCTACCAGTAGTATTTATTGTGTGAGCGAAAGCCCAGTTCTATTTAGGCCCTTTGTTTTCACAAGTACCCGAAGCCTTTCTTCTTCTTGATCTGTTCTTTGAATGTTTCAGCCTTTGCCTAACCACCATCCTGCAGTAGACTGGTGCCGGAGACAAAAATTCCTTTATTCTTGTGTGTGTCAGTTCTCTTCCTCTTACGGGATTTTGAATTGCCCTAGCTTAGCCCAAGGCAAGCAAAGGAACGGGGTAAGGACAATTAGAAACCAAGCTGTCAGAGAAGGATCATTTCCATCTAGAGACATATAGCCACTGTATAACCTCTAGAAAATTGGATCTCTTACCCATATTTTAATTTTTACATATAGTAATGGGAACAGAGATCCAGTGTCAGGCAACCTCAGACTTGCACAGCAGAGGAAAAGGAGATGTGTGCACTGTGTCACTGATTTAGGTGCACAAGTAACCCTCTTGTCTCCGATGTAACTGCTTGTGTGAGAAAAGCAAGAAATGCAGGGCATTTGCAAGAAATGCAAATGTAGGTGACTCTCCAGATGCTTCCCAAGACAAGTTTTATTTTTACTACTGCTATTAATTTCCTAAGTTGTGTTACATGGCAGTTGGAAAAGGAACACAGTTTTAATTTGTTAAAATAAAGTATATTCAGCTGCTATTTATTTATGCACCTTCTTTAGAGTGTTCTAAAACAGCTGAGAAATTAGTACACTAGTTCATCAATTGTTGTGAAATCTCATTTGTTCTAGTCTGGGCATTTATTTACCTTGGTCACTAAGAAGCAAGTGTTTCCAGGTCTCATGGATGTCCAAATGAAAACAAGAAGCTTCCAGGAATTTACACAACTGCAAGGCAGATCTGTCTGTTAATCCACTCCCATTAAAATAAGATCAAGCTATTAAAAGCAATAGCATAAGAGGCTACTAAACATTAGTATATCTCATGAGCTGCTTTACCACAAATAAGATGTACCCTCATACATTCAGAGACAGCATATGGACACAGGAACCCTTGCCCAACCTTCTTCTCTGTAGTGACTGTAGGAATGTTTACAGCCATGGCTAGAGAAAAAAAGTTTTTCTTTTAAGTTTTCACAATAAATAGATAAATTGACTGGACTTAATGCTCTAACTGCCAATCCAGAAGGTAGGCTAAGTGTAATTGCATGACTGTGCCTAAACACAAGGACTTGGCAAAATTGTTTCCTTCTAATTTTTTTATGCTTTTCAAGAGGGAAGACAACTCCTTAGCCAAAGGTTTTCCATAGGTAAGCATACAGCATGCAACTATTTGCCCAAGAAATTTTTATTTGCAAGACCCAGACGTTTCTGAAGTTACATCCATTGCTGCACAGTGGACCATTTATAAGCAGAATTTGTAGCAAGTACAAACTGTTCCATAAGCACTAAGTTCCCTGCACAGGGTCCAAATGTGAAGGCATAATAACACCTTATTCAGTTTCTCCCTAAACATTAAAGGCTATATTCCACCACCACCCCACCAAGGGCACAGTTTCCTTATTTGCTATGTAAGAAGTCAAGGAAAAAAAAAAAAAGAAAAAAAGTCTGCATCCTAGAAACATGCACTTCTCCCCATAACCAAAGGTCAGACTTGGTGCCTTCCACCAGCCCAAGAAAATTTGCATTATACCTTCGGGATGCTTTTTCCATTACTCCTGTGATACATCTCAGATCCAATGCTCTCTGCTAGTATACTAATATTTCCATTAGCGTGGTTTGCATAAATAAGACAAGTAATTGACTGTAAAAAAAAACCACCCAAGGAGATCCATTAATAATAATCTCTTGTTTTCTGTTTTCTAGACCATTTTAAAATTGGTTTGTCTTTTTGCTGTATTTCCCCCTTGGCTAAGGTCCATATGCAAAAGCATTGGGAAAATGTGTCGTCTTTCATGTTGGCAAAGTGAAAAGCTTGTGATGTTTTCTCTTATTTATATGGCAAATAGATTTCCATTTTGCTTTCAGCAAACAAGGTGGTTCCCTAATAGAAACAAGCAAACATTTGTTCAGATTTTGAATACATTACATACATGTTTTTAGAGGAAAGCTAATGGAAGTAAAATACATTTTCTATGTCAATCTGTAGAAGGTTTCATGTCTCAGAACTTAAGGAGGACGGTCTGAAATCCTTTCCAGGTGACCCTCACATTCCTCAAAGCCTTGGGCCAACAACAAAAGTGCAGTTTTGCAGCAGATCTTCATATCTGATAAAAAAAATTCCTGATAATTTTGATGCAAACAGTGAAAGACTGTTCACTGCAAGCCAGCTTTCCAAGCCACAGAACACAGCAATAGATACTTATACATGGAGAGAACTATCTGAACCCTCTCACCTACCTTCTAGATCTGCCCATGTGAGTCACCAACCAGTGTCCTGCATCTTTCCACCACATGTCTGTTAAGGTAATGTATGTCCAGGAAAATTATTAAGAGCCTGTGGCAATACTAAATGTTGTTAGTCATGTGAGAATATGAGTAGTCCATATACCTCCTACTTTCATCAAGGCAGCAACAGTAACACCCATTTCCTAGTTATGCCTGGATGTGTTAAATATTCCTGGTCCATCCAGAGAGATTATCCTCAGATACTGCTTCACAGGGAACTTTTCACATTTATTGCATAAACTGAGATTGTTTTGCCAATAATGCTGGTCGTATACTGCAAAGACAGCCCTAATCTCAAAAGACCTATAGGCTGTTCTTCCCTTCACTTTTCTCCATCCTTTCAGGAGTTTATTGCATATAGCAGACTACACAAGTGGAAGTTATTCCATAGCAAGAAAGAGTTAAGATTATAAAGTCAACCAACCAACCTCAGCTGTCCTACTCTGTATTCCTGCTACAGCTGTAGAAAGGTGATGCACAATAACCCTTGGTAAACCAAATCCTTGATTTTATGCCTGTGAGAACTCCAGAACCTGCTGGTGATACCAAAAACCCTGTTTACCGCCACAAAAAAAACCCCACCAAACCACAAACCCAACAACAACAACAAAAAAACCAAACCAGCCAATAAGTTGAAAGCATTCACATTGTGATCTTGGGACATACACACTTTTTCACAGTTTATACCCAATAATCAAAAAATATAGTCCTTTAAGCCTTTAAAAGTAATTCTTAGTCCAATACAAGACCTCAAATAAAGATAAGTAAATGCTTTTTGAGGGCATGAGCTATTTGGATGTCAGGTGATCCTACCTACTTAAAGTAAGGTTATGTTCTGTGTTCCCATAGTGTTGTGTTCTGCACAGCATTGAACAGTACTACTTTTACTGTTTCACTCAAAGGCAGAGTCAAACACAGTGAAGGCCATTATCCAACCTTCATCTCTAAGCAGCTGAGGTAGCCTTGAATTCCGGTTATGATCTAGCACATGCAGTTGTCACATTTTTTTCTTCCATCACTTTACAGGCAGCATCTTACCTGAAGGTTTGCAGTCCTAATGAAATTTTAATTTACAGGCTCTTCTGCTGTAGATCATTCTATCTCAATTAGTTATTATCCAGTTGATTATTCTACTAAATTCATCATTTTGAAACACAGAGAATAAACTTAAGCAGCCATATAATCACAGCTTAATTTACAGGCTTTACCTTATATATACACTGTAGTATAAGAGCATTTTAGTGAGCATTGTGTACAATAGGAATAGTGCCTAAAGCAAATTTTTCAAAGCTATTTTAATGATTTGCCTTATTGTTGTCACATAAATTGGTCAGGTCAAACCACATTTTCAAACAGAAGCCATGAAACTAAAGATCATATGTTGAAAGGAGGTGACTAAAAGACCCACATGGTTTACTGGTCAACCCAGTACACAGGCTACTTTAAGCTGTATGTCATATGGATTTTCACTCTACATATGAAAATAAATCAGGGCCAAAAAGCGTCCCCTCATGTTACATCAACTGAAATCCAGGGTTGTCTGCAAAAAGATCTAAACAAAGAAAATGGGGCATTGTAAGAGTCTGTTTCCTCTGTCTGCCCAAGTGAGAGACTTGCCTAGACATCAGTGATTCAGCATAGTTCCTTCAGATTTCTGTAGATTATTCCCCCAGGATCACTCACCTCTAACGTATTATTAATTTAAATGGAAGTTGCACTTAATGACATTTCGGTTACTTGGCAAAAGAATCTCGCTGTGAAACCCTCTTTAGTGTGGAGACCATCATCCTTTCAGAAGTAGCCCTGTTGACCTTATTTGTGACTGCCATCACAAATGAGTTTCCACAACACAGCTTTGGTCTACAATAACCAGTAGACAACCACTTCAGCAGCATATTCCTGGACAGTTGACCAAATAGACCAGTAGGTCTAGTCCAGCTCCCTGCATACTAGAGTTTCATCCTACTTCGAACATATTTCCACCTTCCTTGAATGAACATCAAATGATTGAGTTTATTAGTACAACTAATCTGAACCAAGCAGTGCAGTAGATGGTGCCTTTCCTCCTGTTCTTAGAGGGAGGAAATTTATATACAATAGCAGATAAGGGATAGATTTATTGTTTTAAAAAAATGGAGGTGCCACACGGTAATACTCCCAATACATTTGTCAGCGTCCAGTGGATTTTTCAGAGAAGTGCTCTCCCCTCGTTTCAGTTTCCTTTGCTCCCTAAAAAAATCTATGAACAGCATGAAGGAGGGAGATTGAGACAGCGTCCTTGGAAACCTGATCTCCCGCAAACCTTGGATAATCCAGTCAGTGCAGGTGTACCATGACCAGCATTGGCATTTCCCTCTTCTCTCCAACAGTAGTGTTGCACACCTGCCCTCTGACCTGACATGGCTCACAGCGAGTGTAAGCCCTGCCTCCAAATGGGAGCCACTGTTGTGACAGTGCACGAAAATACTTTGGTCGTTACTACGGGAGCGAGTCCACTTTTCAATGAGCGACTCAAAGTGCAAATTCCTTAGGGGCTGAACTGATGAGTAAACTGTGCTATAACAACCAGGACACAAATAGATCTTACCTTATGTTTTCAGCAGAAAATCCTGCCTTTTGCATGCTATGTCAGAGAATAGGTAAACAGCAACACTAAACCGAGTAGGAGCAAACAATACTTATCTGACCTGCCTGCAAATCTAACCACCAATTGTGTATTTCTTTGCCTTAAAGTCACACTGTGTTTATCTGCTAAAGGGAGAAACAACAATTTACCATGACAACACAGGGCCCTGTGCACAAGTTTCATCAACTAATGAACCCTCCTTCAAAGACCCTATTGGCTGAGGGAATGCAAGTGCTGCATAAGGGAGGAGAGGAATAAAAGCATCAAATCTTTTAAATGCATCAGTTTATCAACATTTATAAAGTATGCAAAGACAGACAAGTACCTTTCTTTCAGGTAAAATTCAGTCTTAACTTATTTTCCCTCCCTCCCAATGAATTGAGCAACAGTAAATTAAGCCAATTCCATCTTTCTGGAAAGAAATGTTCTAATATGTTTCGTGTCTGAAAAGAAAAAAAACAGCAGACTTTACTTTTTAACCGAGATCTTTAGAGCAAGTGTTGTTCGAAGTCTGAAATCAGTTTCCCTGACGTGTTTCTCTTTCCTCCCACTCTTCTCAAGAGAGAGCAGAGAAATAGCCTTGTAGTAAATCTTAACACAGACACACACACACAATCTAGCTCTGTGTATAAACAAATGTGTTTTTCTAGTAGACGTCCATGTGATTTAAAATGTTATTTACTGGAACTTTAAACATAAATCCAGAAAAGAGAGAGACACACAACAGCAGTTTTTAAATTACTCACTGCAAGAAAAGCCTGAGTCAAGGAAGCCTATGTCTTAGTCAGAACTCCCACATGCAGACTCTTAAACTACAGTTACAAATATTAAGTAACAAGCATCATTGAGCAATCCTGGGTAGGAATAATTTTGGAATCATTTGATAAGTCTGTTTGATGAACTGCTTCCACCTCATGCTTCAAACAAGTGATCTGGTATGGCAGATCCAAAAAAAGAAAAAAAAAAAAACCTCCAGGAAAAAAAGGAAGAAAACCAAACTTGGAAAACCCTACCCACCCCCCAAGACACACACACACACACACTTGCCAGCCTCATAGTCTTTCCTCTCATGGCTGCCTTCTAAAACCAGTCCTCTTACCTTCCTTCCTACCTGCACTCAAAATCTTCCAAATTAGTTAAGTGGGGTATAGTCTAGCTCCACTCCCCACCTCAAGAGTACACAGAACACAAGTGGAATATGCTGGTACTTCAGTCTGCAGGTCCTGCCTCTTCTTGTACAATGCTTCACTCATCTATAGTCCTTGAGCTCTCTGGGGTGGGAATTGTGTTAGTCCCTGCTTGTATTAGATCAATCACCCAGGTGTCCTGATTGTAACCCTGGTTTTGGCAGTCCTGTGATTAATGAGGTTATTTTTGCACAAATTAGGGTGATACGCATGCTAGACATGTAGTCCTTTCAGGTTTAAGAAGGACAAAGTCTCCTCAGAGCTACCTGTAGTATCAAACCTGGTCAGTCCTGAAGGGATGGTATCTGAAGAAATGAAGTTTGGAGGTCAACAGAGTTTAAACAGCTGCCTAGTCTGACATTTGAAAATATTTGTTATTTTTGCTTCAATCAGTCAAAGTAATTTGGTTTTGCCTTCTGCAGCACTATTCACAAGTTGACCTTATCAGTTACTTGGAACTGACACCATCAGTGCAACTCATAATTTCTGAAAGGAAACTCCTTCCCCCCTCTAGGAGAACACTTAGTTTCCTCCCCACATACGTCACCCTTTGTACTGAGCATCAGTTTTCCTTTTAACTCTAACGAACCGCCCTCAGATTTTTATCCATTTTAACCCACCATCTCAGATAATTTTCTTATCAAGGTCATCAGCCTTTTTTTGACAACCTATCAACTATTCTTGTAATTTTAGCCACTGATTTCCAGTACTACGTCTTATGTTCAAATGAATCCCAAGGAAAATTGAGTAGTTAGCTAGTCTAATTAAACTCAGTTTGGTCTGATTAACTCTAGTTATATTTCACAGTTGCTTTGTGCTCTGTTAACCTCCAAATTCAGTCCTTTATCTCTGCGCAGTGTGATGAGAACTTCCCTCAGCTGACTTCCATTAGGAGCAGCTCTCTTTTACCCTCTAGGCTTAATACTATTCATTGCCCTTTCAAATTTGCCTCGTTCAACCGCAATCATCTTTCCTGCTTATCCCTAATACTAACCTCTCATCTTCTGAAATTTGCCCTTCGCAACATTTTCAACTGCAGCACTTGTAATGTGATAGGACATCTGAAGCTTCCCATTTTTAACAACTAGTTACCATGCAAGGAGGGAAACACGCAAACGAGGAGAGGCAGGAATTTACCCTCACACTTCAGCTGTCTCTCCCTGAGCACAGAAGCTGCTCAATGACTTCGCTCTTCAGAAGGAATCAAGCACAAGAATCAGCGCAGTACAGTGAACAGCCACAATTACAGCCTTTCTGGTTAAAACAACCTTATGACATTACCATTTGTGACTGCTAAGGGTCCACCCAGAAGCCCTGTTAAAGACTTTTTGATTTTGCCAGCTGGTATTAAGAACAATTAAGTAGCTACAGTATATTAATGCAGCAGCATAGTTATGTATTAATGAGTATTTAATAGTCACAGTTACAAGATCTTAAAAAGTTGACATCGAGTATTTGGCTTGACCCCTATTTTTAATCTCAGTCACCCTAGTCTTGATAATTTCATGAACTCATGCACAAAGCCACTGTCCTCAGTTGACACAAAACCAGATTTCTGTTTTTACGATCATAGAGACACTGTAAACTTAAATGGAAATAACTCAGTCCCTTTGTCCACTGGAAAAAACAGCAAATCCATCTAGAGTAATTTAATCAATGCTTATAAATACCTAATGTCAAGAGGATGAGGACAGTCTTTTTTCAGTGGTGCCCAGGGACCAGGCAAGAGGAAATAGGCAGAAACTTGAATATAAGAAGTTCCACCTAAACATGATGAAGAACTTCTTTACTTTGAGGGTGGCAGAGCACTGGAATAGGCTGCCCAGGGTGGTGGTGGAGTCTCCTTCTCTGGAGACATTCAAAACCCACC
>JAOXJM010000041.1:7721384-7752809 GCA_026413425.1 Tringa solitaria
ATCTGAGAAGTCAGTAGAGTTTTCATATAAAAGATGCAAGACCCAGACATAAACAGAATATATTTTTCCCTGAGGAACATGGCTGCTTTTGACTGAAAATCCATCAGCTTTTTAAAATAAAAAATAATAAATAAAATATAAACAGTCCACCACAGCGTCCCAACGGGAATCACAACAGTCTTCATTTTGGCAGATTTACACAGAAAACACAGGGTTTTTTGAGTTTGTGCAGGATTTGCTCCTCGCTCGCATTTAAGTGTGTAAGAAAGAGAGTCTCCCATCCACCCATCACCACCTGCAGGGCAGGCAGGCTACAAAGACTCACAGGGGGCACAACTCTCAGCCTTCCCCCTACCAAATTGCCCGATTCTGCGATGCTCCCTCCCGTGCCATGTTACTTCCCTGTCACCCCTTCTCTGGGCAAAGGGCAGAACATCCAGCTACCCTCATGTTTGGGGCATGAATAACCAGTGCTGTTATCACAGCCATTCTCACAGAGGCAAAGCTCATCAGCTGTTTCAAGTGACTATTGTTGCACTCTATATGCATGCACCAAACAGATCACGGTTCTGTGTTTGCAGTACGTCTCTATAAGTAGAACTTAATGGACTAACACGAAGGAGCTTAAAAATGAACAGACTGGCAAAACGTCGCCTGAGGAGCACACACTGGCAATTTTCAACAAAGCCCGGTGCAACTGAGAAGTTGCGTGGAGATTAAAAGTCTCCTTATACTCTAGTTGGAAGCGATGTAGTCTTGAACAGTTAATTTGGAGGTGCTCAATCCAAAGGATATTAGAAAAAGGGGATTTGCTTAGCTTGTACAATATATTAACTTGTACTTGTACACTTGCAGGGTTGGATACAGACAGCAGCGTGCATCCTTTGCAAAGTTCTCTCAGGATACAAAGGAACTCATGAATCTTAGTGCTTCCAATAAGAGTGAAAAAGCATCTGATTTTAATGAGGACAAGCAGTTTCCTTCCTGAATATGGAAGCTTAATTTGAGGCATGTTATGTAACACTGTTTACAGGAAAATACCAGTAACTGTGAGGGTAGGTGCATTACCCAGTATTTCAGTTTGGGGTTATTTTGTTGTTTGGGTTTGGGGGGGTTTAGGGGGGGGGGGTTGTTTTTTTTTTTAAATCTTTTTGCTGGTGCTAAGTGGTTACAATTAATCCTACCCAATGTGTACAAAGGAAAGGGGGGAAAAAACATTTGACGCAAAACAGCAGAAAAGCACAACCTAAGCCATAACATCCTGCAGCACTGCATGTCAGAGCTAATCCCGTGGACCAGCATGCAATGGCACCCTCGTGAGAAGCTTGGTCAGATAGAGCTGTTTGGGAAGAAGACAAGACATGCAATCCCAATGCTGTTTGTTCCTAAAAGTGATGAAGAGCTATAGAGTTACCACTCAGTGACAGAGATGTGCTTGACATTACCATGGGAATAAATCTACTTAACATAAGACTGCCAGTTCCTTGCCAGTTCCACACCCATTCCTTGGACATGTGGCCAAATTGTGATTAATGCTAGAGAAGAAGCATGGCCAAAGGTTGCAGTCACAGTGATGCTCCCTCCAATGCTTCTGGACACACAGATAAAAATCACTACTTTCACATCTTACAGATGGACATTCTCATCCCAGTGGCATTGCCTGCTACAGTACAAGCTGACCTATCTAAGGTATGGAAAATCAGGGTCCCTTGCCTGCTCTGTTGATTCTAGTGCCATTTCCTTGGTCTCACCCAGTGCAGATTCTACTTCTATCTACTCAGCTGAAGATGATTTTACTGCTAAAAGAGCACCACAACATTCATTTCTCTCTGTGGTTTTCCATATATGCTTGCAAAGGGATAGCTTGAGATCCACTCACTACTTCAAAAGATGAATGCTGCCCCTTTCACAAAACCGAAGAAGTTAGTTCTGACTGTGTATCTGTCCAATACCATGTATAGAGGATCCAGTTTTCAAACAAAAAGGGTTTTCCTCTGGCAACTAAGCTACAAATATTTCCATCAACATTGTCTTTGCTTCTCTGTTGTTATCCTGTGCATCTGTAGCCAACCTTTGTTTCCTTAGAGGGCTTTCAGGTCTAAAGCCATTGTTCAGTCCTTCAGTAGTTCATACACTTAATAATTCCTGATTAATTCAACCTCCCTTACCATCCCTAAAATTCTTTAATTGTAGGAAGGAAAGAGCTCATCTTTATGCATTAGAGAAATGAGGTTTTAAAATAAGTGCAACCCATTTTCTTTTGGATAGCCAGAAACATGTATAAGACAAAAAAACTGTTCTCATTTCAGAAAAATTTAACTGACCAAAATGGATAGTTGTTTAAACCAAAACACATGCCAAGCAGCTAAGGCTCAGTGACGATACAAAAACCGCACAGCTGACATAAAATTGTCCAGATACAACGTATTTCAGAGGATCAGACTCAGTTGAGGGCAAGGAAAAGGAAATTAATCAGCATCCTACGTAGGGGAAATACCCAAGTCTCTTCAGCCACAGATTTTAATCTGTAAGTCTTAGGAAAACACTGAGTTTGTAGGGGAAGTAGATACACAGACTTGGCTGCCAGAAAAGCTGACCAGCGCACACAGACTTCAAGATCTCTTCATCTAAGCACAGCTTCTCTCACTTGTATGATCAATAGTGCAAGTCACCTGCTCACATGGGGACTCCTGCTCATACACTAACACTTGAAGTTGTAGCTCCCTATCAAAAAGCCAGAGATTACTGCCCTGTTCGAAATTTCCTACTGCCCTATTCCTATTCCAGGAATGCAAAGACAACTGTAGCCTTACCAGCAGGGTGCATAAGATCAAGACCTGTTTCAAAAAGGTCGACAATTAAGCAGTAAAATCACAAGGCAAGATTTCCCCCCCCATCCCCCCAGAAAGCACTGGCAACAGTCCTGACCAACTACCAAGGCAACCAATTCTTCCATTATATTTACTTTTTACTCACTGTTTGTTGTCCCAAATTAAGAGAGTCCAACGTTCAGATAAGTTCTCTCTCAGTTTCCTGGAGAAATGCTAACTGAGTAAGAGTGCTCCCAAGTGATCTCTTTCAAAGTGATTAAGGCTTTCACATTTGCAGGTTATGACTCTCAGCTGTGGCACCTTGCAGCCATCCAGACAATTGTTCTCTCCAAAACCAGAAAATTATGGAAGGAGGAAAGGGGAAATTTTTCTCACTCAAGTTCAAGCTGTTCCAGCTTTATTCAAAGATATTGAAAATTTCACCTTTTTTCTCCTTGATACTTAAATTTGAAAAGAATATTGACGGACATATTACAAATGGCAGGTAACTGAGCTGCACATGAAGCCTGGCTCATGTGTTTGTTACCTCCCCCATGTCCCCAACCCACTAATAGTTCCTCCTTTGCAGAGCTTTGCCTCTCTAAAGCTTTTGAGATGATTGCATACATTTGTTTCCCCTTTCAGCAAGTATCCAAATCAGACTGGTTGCTGGCGACACCTGCCTCAGCCTCCTGAAAAGGCTGTAGAACAGTTTCACCTGCTCTTCCAGAAATTATCTGCATTCCTCAGGTGTAAGTGAGTAGATCTGGCTATAGCTGGAGTTTATTACATTCCTACAAGTAAGCCAGCAGATTCCCTCCTATGAACATGTCTTAAAATCAAAGCAGAATTTTGCTGCACTGTATTTGCAAAATTATGTTAATTTTTATACTAAATCCCTGTCAAACCAAAAAAAAATAATCTAGGAGGAGTCCTAAAATTTTTATTCAGGTACAAAAGAACTTAAGAAACACAACTAAAAGAAAAAATCAGAATTAAGATCTTTGAGATTTGAGTGCTGAGGTTACACAATCAAAATAGAACTGGTGCAGGGAAAGCAGGGTCAGACCAGCGGAAGATACTGCTGATAGGAGAGTATGACTCAACTAGTGGCATTAAAGAAAGAAAATGTACTGAGTGGCTATTATGACAGATTCAGAGAAAGAAAAGGAAAATGACTAGAAAGCAAAGCAGTTATTCCTGTTGGGAAAAGTGCAAGTGAGAGTTATTGCCCTAGAACTATAAATGAAGAATCAATGGAGAGTAGGGGCCAAGTACCTTCCCTAGTAGAAACCATTGATCTCAATATAGATCACACGTAATATGAATAGCCCCAAGTGTTTTCCTGAATCCTTTACTTTCAGAATTAGTATTTTGTGGGAAAGGAAGAGAGTAGACTATTTTTTTATTCTGTTCGCTTCTTATTTAAATGAAGATGTATCCTTTGTGTGGATTTTTGCAACCATTGCTGACATTTCAGATTTCAGTTTAAGTGCATAAATATTAAAAGAAAAACAGCTACGCATCTTACAAACAGTGTAAAATTAGTTCTCTGTGAATTATCTCAAATCCAGAATAAAAGTCAATGTAGCAGGAAAAAGGCCTTGCTTTGCTCTAAGGGTATCATTCTGCTTCATATAGAGATCTCATCCATAAGCTTGAAGAAACTTTGGTCCAATTCATATTTTTAAATACTGTTTGGATTCTTTATTAGTTCTCAGCAGACAGAGTAGTCAGAGACTTCTGCTGAGGAAGAGCAGTGTCTTTCAGAAACATAAACAGTTAATTTCTTCCCATGAAAGAGAAGTATGTAACACTGTTATTTGATCTTACCTGTTTTAAAGATCCAAGTTCTCCAAAAAGCAGACTTGTTTAACTCTTTATTGTGTCTAACACCAATAAAAAAATAAAAATGCACTCCCTACCCCCTAAAAGCCGGATCGGACTTGTGTGTGTGTGCACGCACGTGGTCGTGCATAATTCTGGCAGCTGTTGTGCAAACACTTGACTGTTTTATACACAGACTGAGGCACATCAATATTTTAGCTGGATTTGTGGTGTTTACCACTCATATTCAAATATCAGCGGTCTCATACTGGATACAGTAGACAAAAGTTGCTTTTAAACTACAATATGGGACAAAATCCAGGAATATGATGTCATCAACAGAGGGATGAGTCTGTTCTGTTCAGGGAGGGGCAGAAAACCAGAAGTCATAGTCATTCACACAACAGAAGGAGCTTGGCTGTTCCTGGAGACGTTTTGTACTTCCCTCATTTGTGCCTGCCCAGTGGTGAATTCGTAGTCAAGGTATGTGTTTCTGCTTCTCTTTAATATGAAAAGTTCTCCTTATTTAAACTCAGTACAGTTTGTTGCTTCTTGGAAACCACTTCTTGAATTCTTAATATGTTTCTGGTTCAGTGACAAAAAAAAGCTGATGTTATTAAGGCTCCAGGAACACCTAGGAGAAAAATAACTGTTGCTAATGTGATTTTGTAACTTGTCAGCTTTGGCAGAGCTGTAACATTTACAGAAAAATGCTTTATTTCAAAGTACCCAACATACTGAAGACACAGGGCTTTTCACCTGCCACAGATACTACACAGTGTGTGGGTACCCTTACTGCAGGGTAAGGATTTCCCCTGTCCGGAAGACATTTCATGTCTCTAATCACACCATGGGCACACATTCTTTCATCTCACAAAAATAAGAAAGAAAAAAAAAAACACAACCAAAAAGTGCAAGCAGCTAACTTTGTTTTTAGCTGAGAAAATACCTACAAAATAGTAGGGATAAACCAGAGGCAAATCTTTTCTGTACATACTGATCATTTTCTGTTTATTATTTTGATTGTAAACTTTGTGGGGCAGGAAGCGTGTATGTGTGTGTACCTTACATTGCTAACCTGTCTCGTCTGCACTGGTTGAATGGCAAAGACTAAACTTTTGAATCTTTTTCTTACGTTACAAAGAAAAGTTTTAGATGACTTTTGAGCAGCATTACCAGTTTCTTTCTAACATCTGTATCCAATAAAAAAAATGCAGTAGGACCATGATTTATAAGATGCTGATAAAAACAAAGAAAAGCTTAGAACTAGCATTGTAATCAGGATCATATAATAAAAAGACCAAAAGTTGAAAGGTATGCTATATTTTAGCCATTCATTTTCCATTACTCAGTATCCTAAGCAGCTGTCTTAGCATAACGTTAACAAAATAGCCATAAAGCCAAAAGAGTTCACATTGTTTGTCATTAGAATCCTTGTTTTAATACAGTGTATGTAATCTTACAGATGCCATCTCCTAAGATAAGAATATACTTTTATCTTGAACAGCTGCACATATTTTCTTAAAGAAGCTAGAAAACAGCTAGGAAAAAAATAATCTATTTTTACAGCAGAGTTTCTAAGATTGAAGTATGAGGATGTGGAGTAATATCCATCATGATTTTTAACTTCTTTGCTGTTCTCTGAGAATATGCAATCATTAAGAAAAAAATTAAGAGAAGCATCTTTGCACTTCAAGATCATTCATAGACTTCCAAATACAGTTGTCTTGTTTTCAGCGTGAACAGCGAAAACACAAAGAGAAGTGATAAATGTACCCAAGTTAATAAAATCTTTGGAATAGTCAGAGCAGAGACACCTCCACAAAATCTTTGTCAGGTTTTCCACTGGGCTCCAAACATGCTAGAACAATATCAGTTGGGTTACTCAGAGTTACCTGAACATTTTGTACCAACAATCCAACACAAAAACTGCCTTTCCCAATTAGTTGGAGCTTCCTGAAATAAGGATCTCATCATTGTACTGGAACACAGCTTTAAAAAATTCTCATAGCTCTATAATATTTGAAGTCTTTTCTCAGACAGAAAAAAAAAAAAAGAGGAATTTCGGAGAATTTTAGCACATTCATGATGAAGATCCTAAAATTCACTGGTTAAGAATAGTCAGTGTTTAATAGCCTGCTTTTCATGGAAAGAAGGTCTTAGAAATCCAATTCCCAACGCATGTTTCAAAGTCATGGTAGGAAAAAAAAATCGTATTGCAAATCCAGGAAAACTGATCAGAGAACAGAGCTTTGCTTTGAAAACAAATTCACAACCAAGTCAACAGCAAAAGCACACCTGAACTCATTAGCAATGCTAATCAGTATAAAGTTAAAAAAGCCCCAGAGAATAAATGCCATTTAGCTAAAACCTCTGCTTTTCTTTAAAAGTTGTGCATAAGCCTACCTTGTTCTTTTGTTACTCATGGTGATACATTATTTATTTAGATGTAATATTGGTGCACTGGGATTGAAGGACCCTGGTCATGATCCAACACCCCACTAAGGAGTTAATGTTGGAGAACAGGCACAAATGGGATACAGATCAGAAAAACACAAGGAGCAAAGTTGCCTTCTGAAGCCTGCTGTCTTCAGTCTGGTGATAAGCAAGTCCAAAGCATTCAGACATGGAGGCAAGGCTGCTACATGCAACTTCAACAAAATCCTTCAGGACTCTTGATGTCCTCTAAAGGGGTGGATTTGACTTACTTTTGCTGCTGTACTGTATTTACCTCCCCTGCATGTTAACTCTTCAACTCAATTCAGCAACCTTGAGCTGCTTTTTGTGACCCCTGCACAATCAGGGATCAACCAGGTTTGCAGACCCACTAGCGCTGAGCTACTCTGAGGTATACCAGAGTGGTGATAATGTTGCAGACAGAGGCAGACTTCAGACTAGGGCTAATGTGCAGAGAAAGGATCTTTCAAGATACAGAAATCCATTTCTCTCGCTCACTTTATCTGAGATTACAGGAAAACTCCACCAAAAAAAAAGAGAGGGAGATATGGTTGGAGGTCCGGGTCTTTTTAATATTAACAGGATTTATACGTGCACTCCCTGAGGCAGAACGGGCCACAGATGGTTTTCCTCCTGCAGTGTTCCTGCTTTGGCAGAAGGGACTCTGCTGCAGGCATGTTCTTTGGGACCTGCACCCCTCTGTCTCTGGAGGTGCCCTGTCCCTTTGCCATGGCTATAGGATTTCCCATCAGCTGCCTGACTGACTGAAAGGCTGCTGCTCTGAAAAGTCATGGGGTCTTTTGTAAAGAAGGGCAGCAGGTTACCCTCCAGAAGGGTGGTGTGGGCCCTGTCTCCACAAACATGGAGCAAAGCACCAGCCCAAGCCACTTGCCCGGTGTGCGGGGGGAACAGACAGCAGGCAGGCCAGGAAACTGTTCCATCAGGTTCCCTGAGCATTTTTACAAAAAGCAGCTGTGAAGCCTTCATAATTCGAAGGTGGGCCCTGATAATCAAACAAGTAAGTAGAAGGACCCAAATATTGCAGTATATGTTGCTAGGTTTGGGCTCAGGCCCTCCTGCGCCTCTCATCTCCTTCTCCAGCAGTCTTTCCCTATAGCAAGCTATATTCTACACTCTCTATATTTTATTTGGCTTCTGCTCTAGATTGTAACCTCCTTGAGGCAAAGCCTGTCTCTGTGCTTGCACGACTTTTGCGCATTGATTGTCAACAAAGCCTCAGATCATCTGTATCACACAGACAGTATGGCACTATCTCCAGAGCCAGTGCTCCAGGTCCTACCTGCTAGACCAGGGCAAACGGCACACCAAGCATATAACCAGAAAAAGGGATATAAAAGGTGATACAGTTAACCACACAGATCCTAGATCCTCACCTGGATTGAATCTCACAGTGCAAATGGCATCAGCTGAATAATGACACTTCATAGCAGATGAAGTCTTAGGTATCTGCTAGCAGAGATGAGTGATTTGCTCTTCAGTAATCTGCTTACCAAACATGACAAGGTAGCCACATCCTTTTTCTGGCTTTTTTTCCAGAGGGAAAGGTCTGTGGAAGGCTTGTTTTCCTAGCTGTGAAATCAAGAGACAAGAAAGAAATCTATGTGGTAGGCATTCCCTTGCATATCACACAAGGCAAACCTTGCCATGGGACTCAGAATACACTCCAAGTCAAATTTTAGTCCTTATAACTATACAGCCTGAGCTCAGTGCTAAACTTCTGGTCAGCTCAATGCTGACTAGAGTCATCAGGCTATTTATTGTAATGGGCTCAGCTCCTTAAAAATCTGTGCTATCTGAGCTCAAAGATGTATTTCTTATTTCTTTAGACAGAGTCATCTAAATCAAACCCTCCAGACACTGTGTACACTGGAGAGCTCTCCCACACGCTGCTCGTGCAGGATCCTGCCTTACCTGCTCCAGACCAGTTGATGGATGGCTGTTCTCCTTGGCATCACCTAGAAAGTTTTGCTGTTCCTGGTCCTTCCAACGCTGGGCACTGGAAACACACAAATCACTTTCTCCCAGAGTAAACAAGCAAAAGAGCAGGCAAAGGGTTAGTGGCACTAAAGGTGACCAGGAAATGTTTGCTGTGTGGAAATTCTCTCTCCTCTCTCTCTATACACACATAGACATATATAGACACATGGATATATATAAAACTATATAGACAAACACAGCTATTTACTGGCATCTTGTCAGAGAAGTAAAAAACATGTTCCTCTGCATAATTATGTTATCCATGCCCATTACTAGGGAACAATCCTACATAGAACCTCTGCCACTTCCTTCCTAGTTCCCACATTTTTACTTAGGACAAAACGAACAACAAATATTTTCATCAGACATTTCTGATGTGCCCATCTGTTAGGAACGAGATTGTTGCAATTGTTTATTTCTTCTCCTTTGTTTGGGCAAGAATCTTTCTTTTCTCTTCTAGTTAATGCCAAAATTTCCAAGTCATGAGGATCTGGCACTATCCCTCATGGGTAGATAAACAAGTAAAAGCAGTTTTAGTCTCACAAGCCTTCATTCTGTGAAGAGATTTACAGTAAGTAGCAGTAAAGTAATAAAGAAGATAGACTAGTCAATTAAAAGAATGAGTTTAAAACTTAGAAGCTTTCTAAATAGCTGTATTCTTTTTTTTTTTTTTTTTCCCCTCGGTGAGTTGCAAGTTCATTTTCAAAGTGATACTATTCCAACCTGGTTAAAGTAGTCATAATGAATCAGACACGAACGCAATTCATGAATGGCTGGGACATTGTTCACAGAGGTATTAATTTATAACATACTTTCTTTTTTTTTTTTTTTAAACAGCATGTACAAGCATGTTGCATATGACAGCTGTGTGCTCTCATCTTCTATGTACATCATTCCTTTAAGAAACTTTTTTTTTTCCCATTAAAAGAGTCACCTTATAGCCAAGAGATTCCATCCAGCTGCTCAGCAACAGGGACATTTCCCAGAAGTAGAAGGAAGGAGAAGTAAGAAAGTGGAATCAGTTTTGTGGTGTTTACTGCAGTATTATGGAACATCAGTCTTTTCTGAAAACATAAGACGACAGCAATTTATTTTTTTCCACAATAGATGTAGTCTACAAACTTGCAGTCAAAACATGATTACAGCTCATTACTATATAGTAGGAGACATCAGGAATTTTGTTCTGCTACACTTTGCTTCATGCATCACTACAGACAGGTTTATTGTATAAGTAGTTTCTACTGTGCAGTTGTGTCTTTTTTTTTTTTTTAAAAAAAAGGGGTTAAATGGAACATATTAATAAGATTTGGCTTAGGATAATGAATTCTGGTCAAATAAGTTTGCAAAAATTGAAGAAATATTTGACTTTAAATACTAGAATCATACAATTTTGAATTTTGTACTATTTTGAAGATAGGTAAAATAAGGATCCAAACTGTGTAAACTAGCTAGGTTTTATAACATTTTAAATTAAAATCCCAGTTAAATCTCTCATAACTTTGGTATATGCCTGACTCGGGCAGGAATCTTTATTTGTTACTTGTTTCAGAAGCCTTTTCCCTCATGGGAAATTAAATCTTTCTTTTTTCCCTCCTTCCTTCCTTCCCAGCAGCAGCATTTCTCTTTGCTTGTTCCTGCCCTGACATCCTGCCACAGGCCTTTGCTGCAGAAAACTGTCGCGTGCAATTCTACACAGTGCTTTATGTTCTACAGCAGTTGCAAAAGGGACGGTAACACAAGTTTAAAGGTGGCATGATACTTAAAATTAGAACATTTTTCAAAATCAACAAAGCTGGTTAGAAGCCAAAGTTTAGGTTTCACCTAAAAATTGGGAAGGGCAGAAAGAAGTAAAATTCCCACCTAGAACTACAGAATCTTTACTGTTTTAACAAAAGTGAGAAACCAAAACCACAGAACACGTGCACATAGAGACAGGAAATCTGCCTGGGAATGGGTAGCACAGATTAGGGGTTTTGAACAAGGCATCCTCCTTCTTAAGTGAGCACCTGAGGGATAAGCTATATTGAGTTGGGCTCGCTCTTTCTTTTTTGGAGCTGTTCCACTTCATATAGATAAGAAAATGTTTAGATGGTCAGACAGAGCAAGAGTAAATCTGGGTCTCCTGCTAAACTGTTAGCAGTCAGTATGTCTCCTCCTTTGTTCAAGACTAGAAATTACATCTTTACAATATTTTCTGTTAAATTCCCCAAATCTTTTGTGAAAAATCATTCTTTTAAAATAAGTTTCTCCAGAAACTTTCTGCTTTGATAGTCATTTCAATAGGAAAAGAAAATTCCCCTCCTCCAACATTTGGTAAAATATCTCCTACATAGCTGTAGTAATACATGAGTGTGAGGTACCAGAAAGTGTGATCCATTAAGTGTTACCACTGTGCAGAAGAGAGGTTTCCAAACCTGTGTCAAACTGCAGAGCCACCCCATCACAACCCAACACCATGCAACTCCTCAACCTTTGAAGGATCTTTGGTGTTTCTTAGCTTTGAATAGTGTAGTCCTTTGAAGGAGCTGTGGCATATATTAAGGGAATCTCTCACTAAATTCTCACCATGTGGGGTTTTTTTGGTTTTTTCTTTTGGGGGTGGGGTGTTTTTTTTTTGTTGGCTCTGACATTCTGGAAGGAGCGGACAGACATATCTTCTTGGTGAACACCAGTGCTCAAAACACAGAGAGAAAAATAAATTGTCTGCACTAGATTCCAGCAAGGTTCTGACATCTCCTGTTTCTAACAAAAGGATGATAGTAAATTAACACAGTTTACTGTCAACGCATGAAAAGGCAAAAATAAAATCATAGTCCAAACACTGACTGTGTACATCAGTGTTCTAAGTCACACCACTTCTCAGCCAGAGAAGTGTCCTGGACCTTCCAGACCTCTCAGTGTTGAAAACCACATGGATGTTTGTACAACTTAGTTAATTGCCAAATCCCTTATCAGCGTGTATATGAATACTTAGTTCTTCCAGTAAAAATATGGTGTATTCCCACTTAAGAATTGTTGTCATTAGAGTTCCCCTGGGTTTTCAGCAGAAAAACAGACTACATTTGGATGTATAACCCAGCAGAAAAACAGACTACATTTGGATGTATAACCAATTTTATCTGCTGTGACTATCGAGGTTATTGCAATACAGTCTGAAGTTCACTATAGTTACTCACACACACATACACTTGTGTTATACACAAGTGTACATACATTTGGTGTTGAACTTTCCTCTGTAGTATACAGGCTGGGGTGATTTTTAACCATGACATCTGAAAACCGACCTCTTTCCAATTGCGAATGCTGCGTGCACTGGCTAAGTCTGGAGCAGAGATATGAAAATAATACAAAATGACTGTCCCAGCTGCTCAAGCAACAGCACAGCAGGACATGTTTGACCTAGGAATGCAAAATGGCTTTCCGAAATTTATCATTTTAGAAGTGAAGCATGGTCCAGATTAGACTTCTCCTTGAGAAGGGAACTCACCAGTTCTTGCACTGCCACACTCCACTCTTGTGATTTCTTAAAAGGATATGAAATTTAAAAAAAACAAACAACAACAAACAAAACCGAAACAAACCATTGATTATTTTAGTAAAGGCAACCTGCCATTTTAAACAATTAGTATGATGTCGTGCTTGTATTGCCTTCCATGACACAAATCAGTGATGCTGGGGACCATTCACTAAGATGGTCCATAAGAAAAGCTTTTTAGGAGGTTGAAATCTGAGTTTACAGTTTAGTGTAGATTTTAGGATGTGTCTACAGCTGTTGCCAGAGGTTTTATATTAAACTGAGACCATCTTAGGAAGCCCATGTGGTAGAGGTGCTAACTTGAACAACCTGGATTAATATGATCTCCTCTGATTTCTATCTGCTTGAAATTAAAGGTGTAATTTCACTTGAACATTATATAGTTAATCATACTTTCTACCCTATTCTGTTGTCAGAACCCAACATGCTGTTTGGAAACTGCACCATTACCCAGTGAAGTCGTCCGTATATTCCTTTGGCAGAAAGCATTAAGAGAATACAAGGCATTATTACTAATTTAGAAAGAGGACAGATTCTGCCTGTGATGCCCTCTGCACTAAGGACTCCTCTGCTTGCACAGAGCCATCAGCATGTGGCTCAGCAATAGAAAAAGTAGTAGTGACTGAAATGTTTCCAGCTGCTGCTGGGGATGACTATTTGTAGTCGCAAATATGTTTTGGAGATGTAGTAGGACAGTTTAGAACACCTTTTATGTTTTTTGCAAAATGAGACACAGATTTAATCAAATCCAGAGTAAAATAATCAGTTACCTGTATGATAAGAAATGATGTAAATGGGAGCTGTCAAAGAAACAGCTAATAGACTTTGGGACAGCAGTCAGCCAGCCACACATACTATGAGCTCCCAGCTTTGCTATGGGAGACAGGCTTTTGAGAAAAGCCATACTTGTGAAAGTCAGTTATGAAAACGTGCAAAAAATGATGTATTATTGCAAATACCCTTGAAAATAGTCTAAACATGATAGAGATTGGAGGCACTGGAGGTGGCAAATCTCTGCCTTTTTTCTAAATGGCTGCTACAATGTTCTCGAGGTGCTAGAAGCAAAGTGCTTTCAGGGCACAGAGCCAGTTCATCTGAAAGGCAAATCTCTCCATTAAGTATTTAATGCACAAGGGGAGCAACATTGGCAAATACTGTTTGGCCATTCTATTCACATTTGCCTTGTCATGAGAACTTAGAGTTGCTACCGAGGAAAAAGAGCAGTATTTAAATTGCCAAGAAAAAGCAGTGGTTAAACTGAGGTCTGGTAGGAGTAATGCAACAAACAGCAAAGCTTTAGAGGACATCAACGTGCCTATCAGTGAGGGAGCCTTAAGTGGAGGTTTGTGCCCTGCTGAACACCATTTCTATGCCTCCACTACAGCAAGGTGAATAAAGAACTATCAGTTGATACATCTTCTGGCGAAC
The DNA here is from genome assembly GCA_026413425.1 of Tringa solitaria. Taxonomy (NCBI): domain Eukaryota; kingdom Metazoa; phylum Chordata; class Aves; order Charadriiformes; family Scolopacidae; genus Tringa; species Tringa solitaria. Next base: position 7,735,440 of record JAOXJM010000041.1, read on the forward strand.
AAAAGGGCTTCAGGACTTACAATTTTTCCCACTTACTATTCCACCTCTGTTGCTCTATTGATACCATCCAGTGCTTTCTGCAGGATATTCCGATTGTTCTCTGTAATGAAGAGATTAAGCAATTTATGTCACTGGCACATTTCATGTACTCTCCTATCCTTCATACTGAGATCAGCCCTGTAACTACTTAATTAGTTGAACCCCAAGACTGGTTCTGAGAACTTGCCCTAGGAACAGTTCCTCCAGCCCACCTCTCAAGAACTGTCATCAGCCAGTTGAAAACTCACACATTTCTTTCCCAGCTTAGCTATTTTTGTCACGGTACTTGCAGTAGTTCTGATCTATCTGGGTTTCAGGAAAGGTTGTTTTCTAATGCAGGAAATTCTTACTTTAGCAAAGAAATATAATCTAGCTGTGCAAGCCACTCTTGATAAAATCACTAGCATTTCATTTCTTTATCACTGGATACAGGTTACTTTAGCTATTCACTGGGCTCAAGGTATTGTCTGCCACTTCATAGATGCATTGTGTTGATACCATCAAACCTGCCATTTCACATGCCACTAAACTCCTGCAATGGATATTAAATGGGTCTCACAACATTAGTGCATTAAACTCCTTGAATTTTGTGGTGGGATGGGGTACAGCCATCCCTTGTCTACAGCAGAGAATTCACACGGTGCCTGCAGTGCCTAGGGGAGGGGATATTACATCGTTTGACCTTACTCCAACCTGTTAAATCTACATGTCACATCATAAAACTCAGGAAGTCTCTCATTTCTCCTCTTACTTCAGTTAAACTCTGTGAGTTGTCATCATTCAGCTCTGTAGACAGACACTATGAGTATTGCAGGAGGGTTAAGGGAGATGCAAGGTTTCAGCCATGGGACAAGGCTTGGGCTTTCCCAGCCATCACTGCCACCTGACAGGGAGCCCTGTGAGGTTCTGGTGCCAAAGCATGTTGCTCTCACTCCAAGCAGCACTTCTGCTGCTTCTTTCCCTGTCTAAATGTGCAGGTAGGCTCACTCCCATCCATTGCTATTTGCAAGACAGCACAACGGGGGAGGTATTATCAAGCTAGGCAGTGAGCCAGCTAGGCACAGGAATAAATTATGTTAATGGCTGATCATTCTCTGAGCAAGAGACCCAATGTGGAGTGCAAATGGTGCAGATGAAAAAGATGAGGAAAACATTACCTGATGACTGCCCCTGTTGACAGGAGGCCTTTTAGCTAATGATAGAACCTAGTGAGCTCTGTGAGTCTAAGCAAATAAGACTAAGCTTTGGGTTTATTTCACCCATACTACAAACCAAGTGTATTGTCCTTCTTTACTTATTTCTGCCTAGCAATAAGCAGGGCCTCAGCCAGCACTGTCTGCATCAGGCACATTTTCCTTCCCCTCCACCTGTGTGACTTGCAAATTTGCCCCCGACCTACATCTGCCATCCTCTTCTCTCCATTTTCCTCAGCATCTCCTCAATCTGTGCCTTTGAGAAAGGGAACCACTCAGCCTGAAAGCTAAGTTGAGTGGGAATCTTAAACCAGTGTAAACCAGGATGTATCCTACCTTGGCGTTATTTAAAATGCCCACCTAGTGAAGTAGCAGCACTGTTGCTCGTGTCATTGCTGTAAGCTAGTGTTTATCATCAAACGCACCAAAGAACTGGAGAAAAGGAAGGGAAAAGCTTGGTACCACATGCCAAGTTTGACCCTCTACCCCTTTGCTTACCAAGAACAAAATATCATTTGGGACCAAATATGAAGATCAAGTAAATGAAACCCAAATGAACTGAAGTTAGACATGGCAGCAGAAAGACCCTAAACTCAAAGATATGCTCACAGCTTTCTGAATACAACGCAAAGGACAAAGAAAAAGATATCAGTGTTAGAAACTAGACTGACCCAGTATTATAGACATGGGAAAACACAGAGCACTGATAAGACAACGTGTGAGTAATAAACACATGTTTAAGCCTGGTAGAGTGAAAGAGCAGACATAGTCTGTGGGTATCCTATCCTGAACCTGAATCCTAGGCATGGACTTAGTCTTGGGTGACTGTTCTTCCCTTCTGCAGGGCTTTTGCAGTCCCAATCCTACTGCAGCTCCTAGATTTCTCTCTCTCCTGACCCTGACCCTAATGCTGGTTGTTGGCTGAGCTTTGGACAATAAGCACTCACAGTTAACCTTGCCTGTTCTCATATGGGGAATGCCAAAAAGAACAGAACAAAATATGCTGACAGCCTTGAAGAGTGAGTTTGTGGTCAGTTTTCTCTTGTTTGAATATTCTCCTTCTCAGGGTGTCGAAACATTTTGAGCAAACACATTAAAATACACACAGAAAAAGAATAGATTCAGCTGCGACTTGAATGCCTTGTGCAAGAGTAACGTGCCTTGCTGTGACAGAATCAGAAAGTTATCACCTTGGTTAAGGGCAACAAAAAGCTACTGTGTGAGGACTCCTCACGCCGGGTCCTAAAGCAAAGTTGCATTAAATTGAAGGGGGCAAGAGTGGAGTGTTCATGAAGATTACACTCTGAAGAAGATTAAAGAAACTTGAGAACAGCAGCAAGTAATTCTGTATTTACGAGAAGAGAGAGAAGGAGTTATGAGACATATTTTCCAAAGGTGGATGAATCAGAGTCATGTCCCTGCTTCAACAATTATTTCAGTATTTATACCCATTTGAAATAGCTTCATCAAGAGAAATAGTCTCAATCAACATTATTTGATAGCCTTGTGGCCTTTTAGTATACAGGCAGATGGATCACCTAAGTTCCAGATTTTGTTCCAAGTTAAATAGAGTGGAGGCTTGGAAATAGGTCACTGATCTGCTCAATGACTAGAAAGAGAGGAACAAATTGGGTTATGTGTGCTACCACTTAGATTTAACAGCATTATATACTTCATTCCTTCATAGACATATATCATGTTGAGAAGGCTGGGGATGGAGAAAAAAATAACTCAGTAAATCAGAACAGCCTAAACTTTCTCAGAGGTGTTTGAACAGCGGAAATTGAAATTTGTGCTGGCAGGGGAAGGAAGACAGTGGTCTCTGTTTTCAGAGTAGTTTGAAAGTTTTTTTAATTAATCTTCTTTCTCTGGTAAAATGGTAAAATTTGCTGAACAAGTACAGAAGGTTCTTCTGCTGTGTTTACTAATCCATCACTTACAAAGGGGAAGGGAAAAGCTGCACAGCTTTAACATAATAGAAATCTCCAGGAAAACAAAACATCAAACCAGTTATTCAGGTCTAAATTTAACTTAGGGAATTGTTGCTGCAAGCACATCACTATGTACAGGTCTTGTATGCATAAGATTTTCAATTCTTGATGTTCCCAGAGTTCAGACCTCATTTACATCTATTGCCAAATTTGTTCAAATATTAGCAGGTTTATTGTTAAAAAAACAGCTGAGGGGCTTACCCTCATATTTCATTCCTTTGTTCAAAGTGCTCCTTGCTACGATATGTCTCATAAGAACACTAGAACAGTATTCAATGGATTTGGCATGTTCTATTATTTATTTGTTTATATCCTTCCCTTTTTAATTTAATGAAGCTTTGAAGCAGCCTTTCTCCACAATAGGAATGTTCTCACCCAGTATATTACCAATGGCAGTGCTTTTCTGGGATACTTTCTGAAATCCAGGATCTATGAAAGTTTTCCATTCAAGAGGAATTACACAGCTCCAAAGAAGAGCTAAGTGAGCTAACATTTGCAACAAAACTGCAACTAAATCTTTATGGCACTGTGTTTTAAGAAGTTCCCAATAAGTTTGTCCAAGCTCCCCATCCAGCCCTCGTGTTCACTACTGACTGGGAATAAGTCATGTAGCATCATAACAGCTCATCTGATAAATTACCAGAGGAAAAGATTTCTGAGAGACTGAATCCACTCACATTTTTAAATTACTCTCAGTAAAATTACTGCTAATGAACAATGCGATAATACATGGCACTTATAAATATTAAAATAGGAATGATAGATGATCAGAGCTGTATGGCTTTTCTGACTAAATGTATGTTTTCTCTCCTCCATACTTCAGAGAAGAAACGGGAAATATTGCTATGAGGAAAGTGGTTAATTTAAAAAGTTATTTCTTGCTCAACATTTCTAGCTTATGTTGCCTTTAAGATAGTTAGGAAAGGCTAAAATGTGAATGGACTATAAGTCAGCTTTGGGGAATACCGAGTTCTCAGGAATGAGGAAGATGTTATGAACATGCAAATTTGTAAAAGGTCAGAAAGTCAGCAAAAATAAGCATATGGAGGCAGCTTGCGTTTTTTTTTCTTCTGTAATTTTACCCATAGATAATAATTTTTTTCAGAAGAAACACAAAACAGTAAAGAAAAAACCTTTGCCTCTAGCTCATTTGCTTTAGCTGTTGCCAAGGTACCACAGAGCTTTACGCAGCATTCCTGTTCTCCCAAAAGAAAAGAAGCAGGAATTTTCCTTAAAACAGGACTAAGCCAATGTCCAATACACTGAAATGAATGAGTCTGATGGAGTGCTCAAATGCGGACCCAAGCCTCCTTTGTTCTAACTTTCAAATACTTGAAAGTCAGAAACTTATCTTTTAACTATTTCTTCTGGAAGAAATCAGCAGCTTCTCTTTTTGGACTCTTAAAACCTGGACTTTTTTGACAGACTAATTCCCAGGAGACTCTTTTCCTTATCGTCCTTTTGCTATAATTCTGCATTCCATTTTACAGCTATAATGCTGTATTTTATAGTCCCTATAATTCTCTATTAAGCCCAAAGATTTGCTAGTTTCACGGTGGAGTTATGCCCTACACCCTCCAGTCTTAGTCCACCAAGGGGCAAGGGAGCTGAAGCAGTGTCTGAGGGTGCTTCAGAAACTCCAAAGTACCTTGCTTGCCTCCAGAACACCATAGCTTTCAGAGGTCCTGTATCATATACCATCCCCGTGCAGACATCCCAGAGACCTTTCACTTCCCAAAACACCCATATATTCAAGTATCTAAATTGCCTCCCAAACACCTGGATGCTGCTCTCCCTCAAAATCACAGATATTTTCTTTTTATCTCCTACGTACACACTGAATACATTCTCTCAGGATTGGTATTGAAAAGAGAGGCAAAACTCCCCATTGCTATGCCAGACCAAGTTGGCAACAAATGTAAATTTCTATTTTAATTTCCTGTGCATTCCTCCTGCTCCACTGACTTAATGTCTCTGCTTCAGTCTTCCAGACAGTATTGGAATTGAATGGCTTCATCTCCCACCCAAGGGGGGAAATAAACAGCCTCTTCTCACCTTGGACTCTTTGTTATTAAAATAACTGCTTTAACAGAACAACTTTTTTTTTTCCCCAACATAATTGATCTAAATTCCTTAATGATAACTGCAGAGTGATGGCTGTCATTCCATGGTGTGCAAGTTTATACACCAAAGGGTCTCTAAAAATTCCACTTTCGAGAAGTAATAACTCTGCATCTTTTCTTTATGCCTTAATTTTCTGACAAATTAGGGAGTTGATTTGCGTTAAAATAACCTTTTCTTTTTGCAAGGTTATTTTTGTCCTGTCCAATTTCCTCAATCTGGTTCAACATGAAGCCTCATGAAACTGAACAGTGTAACTGGGGAGGCAGCCGCAGGGTGCAAAGGGACGGTGAAGGGTAAAAGAAGAAAAGGAAATGTTTAAGTTAACATTGCCACAAAAATAGTTCACTAATCTACAACCACAAATGTGCTAAAGGCCATTAGAGATTCATTATACAAAGGTTGACGATTAAAAGTTAGGGGGTCAGTAAAAGCAGAACATTTTAGGAATGTTTCAGGCACTTTATCTCTCCAAAATAACAAATGCCTCGTCAGCAAAACAGAATTAAAAGATGTTCTGAGTAATCTTCAGAGCTCATTTCAGAGATGCTACAAGAGCCACACAATGTTACCTTTTGATATTCAGTCAGACAAAGCTACAAATCAAACCCCTTCTAATTCAAAAGAGGGTAAAAGCAGTTCCACTGGGCTTGGATAAGGTGGAAACAAGAGAGTCAGTGCACTGCGGACAGCTGACAAAGATGGTTTTTTGCAAGTGTAAAGAAAGAAGAGCAGGTTGAAATAGAAACTTTGAAAACAAGTCTTACAAAGAATGTATAGAATTTATAAGGAGGATGTCTTACCTGTGTTTTTGTTGACACGGAATTCCAAAAGTAAGAGACTGTCACAGAAGATGACCTCCATCTTCCATCACACCTTTGGGTGTGATGTGCTTCTGCTGTCCCATCACGTGTGCTTCAGGCCTGCTAGACCTGTAGGTGTGGAGCCAAAGGAGAAAATATGCATTGAGATTGTCTTGTTACAACCTCTTACTAAATAAAAAAACCTCCTTTTCTTTACAAACAGACATTGTCCTGGAACCAAATCCTCCAAAGCTGTTAAAATGAAACCTACCTCTCCTTGGCCAGCAAATACCTGACAGATGGTTGCAAATGAGGCAGTTTAGGGGAAGTTCTGCAGCCTCTTCATAACTTCTTGAGTGAATCAGCTCCCCAAGCTCATGAGAATGCAGAAGCAGTACCTAGGTAGAGTCAGCAGGGCACAGGCTTCCTTGCATGTATGACATGGCTGAGGACTGCCCTTACCTATAGCAGCTTTTAAACTCCTGCTATTTCTCATTTCAGTCACAGCAGATCTGTCAGGCAAATACCTTTTTTCTTCTTGAGACTCTGACAGCTCCTCTGTTGCATTTACTGTAACTTTTACAGGAGCATAAAGAAGCAAGGCTGCCAGACTGTCAGGCAACACCAGGGAACATTTGGCTGCCCAAGGTGGGCTCAGAGACAGTCAAGAGGACGAACCCACAAAAACACCCACACAGCATCAAAGCAGGTCTCACTCTGCACAGGAACAGATATTTAGAGGAGAGGCTGTGGCAGGTTTGGGGTGTTTTGATATTTTTTCTGTACCTACCTGTCATCTGAAAAAACATCACATCCAAAGTGTGCCTGTGCCCCTGTTGGTTTGTGGCCACTCGCTCAAACCCATGTTTGTCCTCCCAGCTTTTCCACTCCCCTGTGCCATCAACACCCAGCTGTATATGAAGCTGTACGTATGTCCGGAAAGCCAGCGGCACTTATCTGAAAAAAACTTTTGGCCACTGGCAGCACTTAAAATAAACCAGGTAATTATAAAATACTGTTAAGAATACCACAGGCTGAGTGTAACATCTCGCCTTCACAAGGCCCATCCCTTGTTAAGAAACCCCTGAAATAAATGGAAAACTAAACTGCCCTCCAGGCAACCTTCATCATGAATGATCATATACCACAGAAACCCCTCATTTGGAGAAGACGACTACTGGGGCTTTGGGCCTGCTCTGTCCTGTGTCCTTGAAAATTAGACTGTATGTGTTAACATCGTAACTGTGTACCTACACTTTTTAGTATTCCGTCTTTTGCTCCAGCAAACCACATTAGAGGGGTTAACATCGTAACAGCCTGAACATCCATCTGCTATAGACTCCAACTCTTGTCCCTGAAGACTAAATTAACAAGGTTAATATTATGGCAATCTCAGTATATACTAATTACAAATTTCACACCTAGTTTCTGCAAAACATGTAACCAGAAAAATCACAACAGCTTTAATGTTACAATGTCCCTCCTTTGTTCCCATAGAGTAGATTATTGGCATTAGCATTGTAATAATCTCAATATTTATTACACATTTCAGGCCTTGTTCTTAGGAAACACATAACTGAGACCATCATAAGAGTTTAAATTTTCCACTGTATCTTGGTATACAAGCAAATGTTTAGCATAGTGCAAGCAAAGATTAACACCACCAGTGGAGGTACTAATGGATTCATGAGTCCAGTAGCAGTACAGCTTCATCCAGATCCAAAATGGGTTGTGAAAAATGATCACCTGTTGCAGTGTGGGCACTTCCCCATTTGGGGAGTAAAGCAGTGCACCAAATGGCTTCGCTGTCCCGGAGCTTGCTCACATCCAGTAGCAGCATTAAATGAGCTCTGACCTTTTCCCCCCTGCACTTGCATTGCTTAGTTCACAGCACTCGATCCTGAAAGGGCCTTTTGTCCCACCTCATCATATCCTGCTTCTTTTCCTTCAAGAACATCTATAGGTCCCAGCACGTACAGCTAGGTTGTACAACATTCCAAGGCTGACCGCACTCCTGAACTCTGGGTGTTATCCTTGGCTTGCTGATACTCTCATGCTTGTCTTCTCCCCAGTACAGTACATATGGCAGGATATACATACAGCTTGATCAGCAGGACACCCCACCTGGTTACCAGGCAATACCAAGGAGCATTAGTGACTGTGCACAGCCCTCGGAATTTTTGGGCACTGGTGAGCACCTCCTTTTTGGGGTCCCTCTCTCCTTCCCTGTAAACACAAAACAACAGTCCAGCAACTACAGTTGATTAACAACTTTTTCCCAGTCCTTCTGCAAGGGTCCTTCATTTGTAGCATTGACAGGATCCAGCCATTGCTCAATGTATCCCTGTATTAGCCAACCCCAAAGCCATCCTCCCTTGGTCAGGGCAGTATCTACAAGAAGCACAGGTTTGACTGCCACCAGCACAGGGCTGGTCACGGCTGCCTCTCACACAGGGCACCCTACAGACCCCTACTATCAAAGCCTTGCCATTTGTGCCCAATGCTATTAGCAAAAAATATTCTGGAATAACAAGAGACAATCACCAACAATGTTTTTAGTGACTCTCAAGAAGGAGGTAACTAATAGTAGGAAGTGAACTCCAGCAGGAGTCTCTCTTGATCAGTAATAATAGATTGCTTCAGCTGGGCAGTGTTTAAATCAAAATCATCAGATAAATATCTTTCTGAGGGTCCCAGCTGAGACATTAAACCTGTCTTGCATTGCAGAGAAAGCATTTGTAGAAAATGTGTGAAGCGGTCATATTTATTTTCATTGAATTGTGATAAACTAATGGCAAATAGGCATCACTCCCTTTTCTAAAGAGCTGTGGATGTGTAATTCATAATTTATTCAGTAGGCACATACTTTAAATGGGTGTCATGTGCTATAGAGAATAGCACTGAGCACATCATTTAAATAGGGTTTCTAAATAGAACATTAGCACATATTACTTTGTTCTCTCCTGCATTTCTACCAATGCTTTATTGAAGGGCTCAAACTAATGACCACAGAGACAGGTCACCAGAAGTCCCATGTCATGGACTTCGTCACATCCTAACTAGCCCCTGCATACTGTTCCTAGACCACAGTAATGAGATATAAGTAGTTTATTTTAAAGTATTCTCAGGCTTTCCCTTATAAAAGAAAAATATAAAAGAGATTAATTGTAGGACAAATGTCATAAATCAGTAGGCAGTTTTTGAGCTACACTTTGTTGTAAAATAATTCCTGTTTATTGTTTTTCTGTTAGTCATATAATGAGGCAAGAGCATAGAAATTACCAACATAGCCTTTATGACCACTGTCTGAATTACTAATGAACATCTTATTAAATATATGCATACATCCAGTGTCCAAGCATAAAATAATGCACTTTACAATTATTTCCGCTAGTTCACAGCCTGCTACCGGCAGAAGAAACAGATTCTACTAATTGCATCGCCAACAGAACTCTGTTTTCAGATGACCTTTTGTTGGTCATCCATTAGTATTTCACTTCCTATGTGTTTTTACAATCTAAAGTGCCAGCATACACAGAAACGGAGACTTGAAACTGCTGTTCACAATTTGTTAGCGGCTTCTCTTGAAGCCACAAAAATTGGGCTTTGAGATATTTCAGTGTTTATGAATACCAGAACCTTGATGCCAGGCTTTGCTATAGGGAGATTAATTACAGAAAAGTATGGCTATCTATCTAAGGTATTATTTAAGAACTCAGAACATCAAAGATACCAAAAACATCAGGATAAAAATGAGTTGCATTTAATAGGAGACATAGGAGGTAACATAAAATGTTTCTATAAATATATCAAAAGAGGATAACAGAGGAAAGTCTAGGCCTGTTACCAAAGGAAAAAGGAACAGTAACTCAGAGAACGAAGAAAATTTCAATGGCGACTCTGCATTTTTCCTCTCAAAAATGAAGATTGTGATCTGATATTTAAGATGATTGATTTGAACAACTGAGTTTACGTGAATTGGTAAAGAACAAATTAAAGAATATATGGAGGCATGCAGTGGCAGAGTCATATATAACCCACCCTGGCATGGTTCATGAATTAGGAGAGGAAATCTTTATTATCAGTTTATGTCTGTGAAACTAAGGAGAATGGGGACGGTACATAAGAGAGGGCAAAACATAATACCTATCTTTAAAAGGCACATATAGCGGAACCCAGGGATTTACAAACTTGCCAATCTCATTTAAATACCTGGAAAACATGACAGTGAAATGTTAGATAACCACTATATCCACATACGGAGGATATAACCAAGTGATAAGGAACTGCCTATATAAACCTCTCAAGAATAAAGTTATGTCAGACTAACCCAATGTCTCCTGATGGATAAAGCAGAAGCAATAGAACAGGCATATCTGGGTTTCAGTGGGGCTTTTGGTATTATCCTATATTCCACTGTGCTGAAATACAAACAAATAAAGTGGCAGAAAAATGCACTACAGGTGCAGGTGCTCTGCTATGCCTGGAAGGGCTCAATCAAATATAAGATTTCTAACCAAAGCCTTTACAAGCTCCGGTAGTTACTTGCACCTGGAAGATGAGAAGGGGACATAAGTCAGAATATTGGCATAGCATGCAGCGCAGATGGCATTTGCTTTCAGTATAGAACAACTAAATCCATATCCACTAGACCAAAAAGCTCCAGTTAACCAGTGTCCCCAAAATCATAGGTCCCTGGATAGCTGTCTTTGACATGTAATGCTATGTAATAAGGAGGATCCACCAACCCATTCCCCAGATGCTGGTTGAAAACAGTCAGAAATCAAAAGGAAATTGGTGTCTCAAGATTGAGGTGGTTCTAACAACAACAACTTTAATTAAGAGGCGGGATACAGGATGGACATATGTTCCTGCAATTAGATAAGGGCTTGAAAAGTTGAGGTTTTGAGAGGATGAACTTGGAGAATGAGAATATTTATGTTGCTACCAAGTCTCTACAAATACCGTCCTATGTTCAAGTTACAAAGGATTAGAAATGTGCATTGCCAACATTTTGTTTTGTGCCCATTAGTCCATTTTTATATTGCTTTGTCTTTCAAGGTTCTCAGTTGCGCTTACCTGGTTTATCCAGTTGACCTTTCCTGCCTTACACCTCTGTTATAAGTTTTTCAGTATAGAGTCTCCTTTACTGTACTTCGTAAAATGGGGGTTTCAACTTTGCTTTTGGTTCTCAAGCACTACAGTGCTTAATTACAACAAAGTACACAAAATATGACCACCATTTTTCAGTAATTCTGCATCCAAAAGCCAAATGTCTGTATGCATATCGAGCACTGACACCAACCACCAAATCCAGTAACCAGAGTATAAACAAGAGACCCATCCTTTCAGGAATTACAAATGTGTCCCCTTTTTACTGCCAAGTTACCAGCTGAATCAGATAAATGTCTTAATTAAAAACACATCTGAAAAGCTTCCAATCAGACCATAATATAAACAGTGGTATTTTAAAGACCCGGAAAAAGACAAACAGTATTTCTGTCACCAAGTCCAGAGAATTATATAAACAGATCTGGGAAGCTAGTCTTTTATTTGAATAATGTCTCAGCATTCATTATCTCAGAGCACAACAATAAAAACCACAGTCAACATTTTAACAATCCTAAATGGACGCTAGAACTCCTGTTTGGTCTTAGTAAGGATTAAGTGCATATCTGATATTTATGCCCATAAAATAGCTCCCTGTAAGACCCCAAGCTGTTCTGCCCCCTAGAATATTTACAGTACAGCACCTGGTTTTCAGACTGTGCTCTTGCAGCCAAATAGCCCCACTGCAGCCTGACTGCAGGCAGGTCCTTGCTTACACGATGGCCACCATCTTTGCCAAACTGCCAGCCCACCCACTGCAGACCTTATTAAAGCCAAGTTCCCTCACAAAGGTTGTACTGTTTACCTCTTCTGTGACTTGCTTGCAGAAAGAGATTGTAAAGCAGAGGCAGAAATCCACAGGTGATTCCAGTCAGGAGCTGAGAAAGGCAGCCTGCTTGCAAACACTCATCCTTGCACCTGCAGCTTTCTCAGTGTGAGCTGGAGCTGCAAACTAAATGTCTGCTGTGACAGTCATAAAATTCGGAAAAAAATATGATGTGGTGTGGGGAGGAAACATACTGAATTCCACCCAATTCTTGCTTTACGGGAAAGGGTGTAAAATGTTGAGGGACGTGCCACAGGAGGAGCAGTTTAGCAATGAGAAACGCAAGACTTAGGAGTTACATCTGTCCTTTAGGAGGCTATGGCTGCTAATACCCAAAGATAAGAAAAGAAAGTAACCATCAGCCTCCTCAAGGAATTAAAAAAAAGACTTGCTGCAGCTTGGTTCTAGAGAAGAAAGGCTGGTAAATGTTCTCTTCGGTTAACCTGTTGGTTACAATGTCTGCTGTTGTTTTATTCCCTCTGTGTCACCCACTTAACATTAGTACATGCAGTTTAGTCTGATATTCCCTATGAGTATTCAGGGTGTCTATGAGAAACAAACCCAGAGAATTGCTGGGTTCAAAAGCTGGGTTCAAATTGCAGTTCAAAGTTGCATTTTTCAGGACAGCAGGAAAAGCAGGGCCAGCTTTTATTATTCAATTTGTTTTGCAGCAATGAGCTGGATGTAGCAATCTCATGTCATCTTTTTGCTTTCCTCTGCACAGAAATGGTTTCCATCACAACTGAAAACGTTACCCAGCTTTACAACACCACAGCCACCCAGGAGCTCACAGGCACTCCAGCAAATTTCCACAATAATTCAGGATTGTATCAGCTGAGTCAAGATGAATGTGTTAATCCATATGTATGGGAATGGCTACAGGATTTCCAGCCTGTATTCCTCTGGGTTCTATTTGTTCTGGGAGCAATAGAAAATTCCTTTGTGCTCATCGTCCTATGTTTCCACAAGAGTCGCTGCACAGTGGCCGAAATTTACCTAGCAAACATGGCACTTGCTGACCTATTGTTAGTCTGTACTCTACCTTTCTGGGCCATTAATATTACTAATAATTTTGACTGGCCTTTTGGCCTGTTCCTCTGTAAAGCTGTCAACATAATGAGTAGCATGAACTTTTATTCTAGCATTTATTTCCTGACACTAGTGAGCATTGACCGCTATCTGGCCTTGGTGAAAACCATGTCTCTTGGACGGATGCGACGAACTGTCTGTGCCAAATGGAATAGCTTTGTAGTCTGGACGTGTGCTTTGCTCATGTGTTCACCTGCAATGGTGTTCAGAAATTTGAAATATTATGACGCATACAACGTCACAGCCTGCATGCTTGTTTACCCGGCCAGCTACTGGAGGCCGGCAAACAACTGCTTGCTGAATATTGTGGGCTTTGTGATCCCCCTCTGTGTAATTACCTATTGCACCTTGCAAATCATCAAAGCCTTACGAAGCAGTGAGCTACAAAAACTGAAGGTAGTCCAGACAGAGAGGAAAGCCACCGTGCTGGTCCTTGCTGTGCTCTTGCTGTTCGTCGTTTGCTGGCTTCCATTCCAGATCACCACGTTCATCGACACAATCTCTACCCTCGCAAGCGCTTCCGAATGCCTGGAACACATCAATGACTTACTGACCCAGATTGCAGCATTCTGTGCCTATAGCAACAGCTGCCTGAACCCAGTCCTGTATGTAATTGTCGGGAAGCACTTCCAGAAGAAGGCTGTGGAATTCTACAAGGACTTGTTCCCAAAGAGGTGCAGAAAATCACAGTCTGTGCAGATGGAAAATTCCCTGGACACTTTAAAAACTTCTATTTCAAGTGAATACCCAAGGAAAAAGTCTGATTTCCCGTTACCAAAATAGAACAATTTGTTCATTGCAGGAAATAAGCTTTCTAACATATCAGTCTCCAATAACATCCGTCTGCTACTGGTCCACAAAATAAACTTGTGGTAGTATTCAACATTTGTGTGAAACCAGCGGTTTGATCTTAGTGGAAACTCCATACACAGACCTGCTTCTAATGTTGTTGGACATTTGTCATGACTGAATCCTACTTTGTGGCATACTTACATTTTCGTGGCTGAATATTTGATGCATGTATCCTTTGAAATGTTTGCATTTCTAAGGTGTACATACAGCTCTCTGAATAGTATAGAAGCTATTGTCAGGATTGTGCAACTACTTATGGTACCCATACAGTTTGTAAGACTAGATTCTTCATTGGAGGGGCTTGGAATTGAGTAAGCTCTCATAAATTAATCCTGTAGGAGTATTATTCAAATGTATTTTTAGATGTTCCCATCTTCTGGGCTTTTACTTTCTCTATTCAGTCATCCAAAACTATTTTGATGGATTGATAAGCTGTACCACTCTGCTCCTGCTAGTTACAGGTTTACATCAGCTTGTATGCATGGAAAATAGCTCAAAAAAGGTAAAGCAGTAGTGGAAGAAAGGTTGCAGCCAGCTGCATGAAGTTAGCTGATTTTAGTTTGTAGCAGGAAATTCTCTTCTTCTTCTGCATTGGGGTAAAAGCATTCACTTACTCCGAGTGAATGTTCTTTACATTCGTACCTACACTTCAGCTCAGAGACTTAGGTTTCAATATTCACAAAACATAATTAATATTTGTAATGTTATTTAATAGAAACATAGAAGCTCAGCACAACTGGTATAATCCCACAAGTAGAAGAAACTGAGAAAATGAAGGAGAGCATCATGTAACTGCCTTAGAAATCTAACTGAAGCTAATAGGAGTCTTGAAAGTTCAAAGTATTCAAGAATGGCCTTTTCAGACTCTAATAACACCTGCATTTTATTTGTAGAGTTAGTCTGAGTGATTTTAATGCAAGATAGCTTTTCCCCAATTGGACTAGATTTATGATCTGAGTTGAGCTTACACAGAAGATGAACCCACAGTGTACTGAATGTTCAGTATGCACTTTTACCTCTAGGAACCTTGATCGAAAACTGAGTTGGAGACGATCTAAAATCTTCTGGAACTAACAGAGCCTTTGTTCTTTTCAAAGCACTTCAGTTTACAGCCTTAAAACCACCAAGGGGAATGGAGTTTGGTGACATAAGTAAACTCAGACTGCTACTGCATGGTCTTTACTCATCAGAGCTTGAATGGGGCAAGAAAGTTCCATTTAAGATTGGAAATTTGTATTAAAACTTCGAATAATTAAACCCCCAAAATGCTCTAGAAGTGTGTGGATGTGCTATGAAAACTATGGGATTTAGATCTCTGTAGATGATTTATAGAAAATTTCCGTAGGTTTTCTTTAATTATAATCCTACATCATAAATACTTCTAATGTTCATTCTTTATATTGTCCAAGACACCTATAATGAAACACTGCAAGGCTTTCTGTTATCTCCAGTGAACAGCATGCTGTTCGTGCAATGTTTAAATAAGAGAAACTGCATTCAAAAGTTGTTGAGGCAATAGAAGAGATTTTTGAGTATTAGGTACTGAGAAGTAAAATATAAAAATGTTATTATATTAATATGACATTAATTTAAATCATGTAAATATGTATACACATTATTTTGCTATGCAGTAAGCATATACAACATAAAATAAACTACTTTAACAAATGAGATTTGCTGGCATTTTCTTCTCTAGCCCATATCCTGCTACTCAGGAATGACTTGTCAGAAGTTCAGCTGTTACAGGTGCTGTGTTTTGGTTGCTGTTGTACAGAGGGAAAGTGAACTGAAACCACAGAATTTTAGCTCCTTCTAAAGCTCTGGGTGAGCTTTCCTTTCAGGGCCCATTTCTGAGCAGTGCCGACCATGCTCAGTCCCTTTGGAAGTTGAAATCTTAATTAAGATAGCTAAGGATGCTGAAATCTTTTCAGTACTTTTTCTCTCTGCAGACAGCAGAAGGCACAATGTCATCTCACAAACTGTTTAATTCATGTTCTTGCCCACTTTCCAGCGTGCTCACACATTGTGCAGTATTGGCATGTACCATTTATGCAGGTACCAGAAAAGCCCAAGAAATAAATTGTAATGTCCAAGCTACTTCTTACCTAATGGCAGTTTACAGTCCCACTCAGATGTTTGCCTTGTTCTCGCAGAAACTAGGCAAAATATGAGAAGGGTTCTTGGTAAAATGAGGTCAGACACAGTCCCAAGGATCTCAGAGCTGGAGATGTCAAACTATCATCACATCACCTTTTTATTCCCCTTTATCTTGTCCCCCTGCCTCAGCTGCTCCCATCTTACCTCCTACCTGAAGCTGACACCTCTATTTAGACTTTATCCATGCAAACAGCTAATTCTGTGTTCAGTCCAGTGGAGGTGGTTGGGGACCATTCCCAGAGGACCAGTAAGGATACCAACAGCCAGTACCCAGGAGGTATGGGCAGGGATAAGTCTCATCTTTTCAATGTCTGTTTTTCGGGTTGATTATTAGCTTCACTTGAAATGCAAAAGTAACAATCTTAAATGTTAGCACAAACAGCTGATGGATCGTTGTGGACAGGACAAGGTTGCTCTTTTTTAAGGTAGGGTTTCTGTGGAGAAGTCAGGATCCTGGTTCAGGTCTCCCAAATCCCCAAGCAGTACTTTAGCCTTTGAATCATCCTTTCACTCCGTTCTTCTGTCCGCACATCATGGTTTTCCAGCCTATAATGGCTCCTTCCATATTTTGCTGCTTCCGCCTCTGTAAACTGTAGTTAGTAGGGCTTGATTATTACTGCATGGTGATGCCAACAGGATCATTTATTAGGAATTGTAAAGCACTGCACCGGAGTTTGAGATCTTCTTAGCAACCACTGTCTATAGTATGTACTAAGAAGTCCAACCAAACTGAACAAGTAATTTTACATCATAAGGTCGCATCAGAAAACTTTTCTCCTGTTCCAGAATAGATGAACAGTTTTAGCAGATAACTATGGTGATTTGCAAACTGTTTCAATAAATAAAATCAAATTGTTAAATCATACTGCCCCTTTTGGTAATTTGTTTGGTAATTTTGTAATTTGTTTGGATCACTAAAGGCTCCAATGACATTAAGAGGAAGAGTTTTAATGGCTGGATTGTAGGACCAAGAGCCAGAACTATGGAGACCTTTTGGGTATGTGCCATTTGTCTACCACATAATGTGTTCAATAATTGAGTGAACAGTCTTACCTCTGCCTTCATCAACATATTTGTTTAATGTTTCTGATCAGAGAGGGCCAGTTAGCATTTGTGAATTCATAGAATCATAGAATGGTTAGAGTTGGAAGGGACCTTAAAGATCATTGAGCTCCAACCCCCCTGCCATG
>JAOXJM010000041.1:7755781-7775577 GCA_026413425.1 Tringa solitaria
GAATAAGTTGTCTTTGTGTGTAAGAACATGATACATTTTATGGAATTTCTTTCTAGCAGAACATGCTTAGCTGTTTGCAGAATTTTCTCTTTCAAAGTAACCTTTACTTTTAAGATTGTACCCAGAGATCAAGATATGTTTACTTAGTGTTTCTAGAACATGTGATCCTAACCGGGTAATATGTATTAATAGTAATAATGTTGATAGAATCACTGTGCATGGAAATTAATCAGAAATGAGTACAAAGTAAGAAAAGTGTGTCATTATTTTTATAAACGATGACCAGAATGTGTTAAGTACAGAAATTGAAAACGATTCATGTGGCTAATTGACCATTAGCATTAAATACTTAAAAATACTTACAGAAGAAAATTGCCTTTCAAGAAGAAATGAAATGAATGCATTTTTCACCAGGAAGACATCTGGAGCTTTAAGTGTATAAAAGGCTTGTGGCTTGTGCTAGTGTTTGGACACTGGCTAGTAGATTCTGAAGAAATTTTCCTGATGACAAACTCTACAGAAACTTGATATACTATCACTAGCTGAACAAGAAGTCAGATTTAGCTGTGGCTAAAATCTAAGTTGCAATGGAAACCAAATTTTCCTGATGTTTTTAGTTTAGCCCATAATGAACGAATTCATGGCTCCAGCTCAGAGATCGCATACAAAGTGTGCAAAGTGACAGGCATAAAGTGATAGCAAGAATCATCAGAAAATGGGCAAGGAAAATAAGCAGTTATTTTTCCTCTATATTTAGGAAAAGTAATAATTCTGTTTACAAAAGGAAATTTTTAGCCATTATCTTTCTTCATTACTTTTGACATACAACATTACAGATTTTCTTCCATTACTCACACCTTAGCCAGCCTCCTGCTATAAAACATTAGATGCCTGTTGTCTCACAAATATTCTCTTGCTGTCTCACATACTGCCTCTTTGGTGCTAATCAGCCATTTATTTCCTCTATATATCTTCTCTGCAGTTTTAGATCCTCTCAAGTTATCTTAGTTTTCACAAGACTGTCAGTGAACTAGCTAACATTCTCACTGTTGTGAGGGAAGATGTTCAAAGCCAGAGCTGCATTAACTGGAGTTGTAGCCCAGTTCCCTGAGAAGACTGCCAGTTTGAGTTTATGAACTCAGATAAAACTTTGCTGCTCACTTAATTCTGCAATGATGAAAAATGTTCCATGCATTAAGTACCAAATTCCGTGATGTGGAATATTAGTACTTAACTGATTCCTAGAGGCATAACAGAGATAACTGTTGCAAGCTGCTCAGATATAGACATCACTAAAGGCTGTACATGTATGTAAAAAAGACGAATCATGGTCCTAAATGCTTTCTTCAGAAACTCCATCCTTAGTTACCTCCTTGGTATAAAAATGTAGAAAGTGAGAGAGCAGCGTTAAATAGCTGTAGCAGAAAGTTAACATTCAGGACGACTGATTGCAAAATATTGATTTTTTGAAATGCATTCTTTCTTATGATCGTTATGCTCCACTTGGATATGAAATACTGAAATGTTAGATGTCACCACAGGCTCAGTAATGTCTTGCCTACCATAATGATTTTAGAGACTGAATGCCTGCTCAACCATAGGCACAGCATGAAAACACCAGAAGAATAAAGTCACTGCAGGAAGCAGCTTTGTCAAGCCAGTGAATGTTCACGGGAAGATAACGTTTTTCCCGTCATATCATTCCTGCTCTATCTCTCATGGAGTTACCAGAGAGAAATAAAGGTGTTGCCAGTGCTATAAAAGCATAAATGCTTTGGAGGGTAGGTCTCCCTCTCTCCACCTGAACTCAAATGAAATTTTTGAACTGGAGAAGAGTGCTGTGCACTTGGAGCTGCCCTACAGGCAAGATTTTGAGTGTAAGATTTTGGAAGAGTCAGTGTTTTATTATTACAACTGCTGACATTTGAGGGCGATAAGCTGTCTAATCTAACAGTAATTTTGAACCCAAAGTTCAGGATAGGAGGAACTGAGAGGGAACAAAAGAATGCAAAGTTAAGCAAACAAGTGATGCACACAGAGAGTGAGTAGCATTCCCGGTTCTGGGAAACAGGCATCATCCTGCTAAAGCTATACATAGCATGGAAAATAAAAGAAAGGGCAGAGCAGGCTGCAAAGTTAGCTGTATGTTGCTAGTTTGACTCCCACTACTCTCAGGGAGCTGGAATTCGGCTATATCTATTTCTGTCACCAGCCTGGAGGAGACATACAGAACTACTTACACTAAATTGGCACTTTCCTTCCTCTGTGCCACTTTGAACAATGGCCGCAAAGAGAGGAAATTTCATAGAATGTGGAGGAAGTTACATCGTTGCGAATACTGGGAACTTTTCTCAGCATTGCACATAAGAAGCATGGATTGATCTAGCCTATAATAATCAGTGAGCACGAGTAAAGAATTTCTAGCAGTTAAGTGTTTGTTACACCACTGATGGGAGACAACTTTTTGAATTTTATGCTTCTGTTTTGCAGGCCCTTTCTCTCATTTCAAAGACGTCTGCTGTTCACTTCAGAATTAAAAAAAAAATAATGACTGAGACTCCTTTACTGAATGTTCCCTCCTCAAACCAGAGTGGAAATGAGAGCAACTCAATTACTTGCCCAGACATGAATGACTGGTGGGAAATGGTGTACTATATAGTGCCCAAGTATATAGACATCATCTGCGTTATCGGAATGCTTGGAAATATATTAGTTCTCTCCACTTACTCACTGCACAAGAGCCCCCTGAAGGTAGCTGAAATCTACCTTATGAACCTAGCTGTTGCTGATCTTATCTTCCTCACGTGCCTCCCTTTCTGGGCAGAGAACACCAGGAATCAATTTAACTGGCCATTTGGCAATTTCCTTTGTCGCAGCACCAGTGCATCCATCAGACTGATCCTGTACACCAGCATCTACTTGCTAGTGGCAGTCAGCGTGGATCGCTACTTGACTTTTGTCCATACCTTGAACCACAGAGGGATACGGAGCAAAACTATGGCCAAAGGGATCTGCTTGCTCGCCTGGCTCTTCAGCATCCTTCTCAGCGTCCCAACTTTTATGTTTCGGACTGTGATACCCTATCCCCAGTGGAATATATCAGCATGTGTTTTAGACTTCCCCACTCCGTTGTGGGCAACAGCCGAAAAGCTGGTATTCAGCATCGTGGGGTTTGTGTTGCCATCTACAGCAATCATCTTCCTCAGTTTATCTACCATTCGCTCCCTACGAAAAAACGCAAGAGAACGAAGAGCACTCAGAACAAAAAGCTGCAAGGAGCAGAAAGGCACAAAGGCTACCAGGTTGATTTTCACAGTGGTACTAATGTTTCTTTTGTGCTGGACTCCTTACCATTTTTTTGCATTCCTTGATATATTATACCAGACAGAAGTGATCGAAGGCTGCTTCTGGGGGGAACTGATCAACTTTGGTGAACAGTTTGGTTATACTCTGGCTACCACCAATAGTTGCATTAACCCTGTGATTTATGTCATTGTTGGGAGATACTTCAGGCAAAAGGCTTTAGAAGTTTTTTCACAGTTTATTCCCTGTGGATTTCCTTTGAGCTGGGTATCATTCAAAGAAAAGGCTTCATATTTCAACATGTTTCCAGTCAGGAGCAGTTTTACCTAGTGGTTCTCAATTCCATCTTCATTTTGATATCACAACTTATTTCAAATGGCATTAAAAATGAATTGCACTGATCTGGCATTCACAGACTAAGGTAATTATTTATTGAAGTAAAACAGTTAAGTGATTATTTGTCCTCAGGTTTGCTTTTCATTTTCTGTGTTATCTATCCAAATGCTTAACATGTGATAGCGGAACTTTATACCAAATGCTCTAAGTTGTCTTATCAATTATCAGTGACTTAAAAAAAAACTTCTTTGACAAGATATCACAAGACTGTCTTTTTTACGGAAATCCATAAGCTGACTGAATATTTTACTGGACTGTGTCTGTAATGACAACTACTATACCACCAGTAGCAGTACACACAACTTTATAACATGTTACAGAGCAAATATGAGCTTAATGTTCAGCTGATAGCTGCATTTGAGCAATTATAGAATAGCCTCAGTTATTTTTAACTATATTTTAAATGGTTTGCACTTTCACAGTACCATGAGGAAAATCTGAATAATTTTTTGTGCATTTCAAATAGATTCAGTGATAATACATTCAGTGAAATATATTCAGATAAATATTGTACAAGACAATGTAGCACAAAGAAAGTGTACAGATGCTGAAAGAACAGCAAACCAAACTGGTATCCTCTTTAAAATCTGACTTTTTTTCCTACCCAGTAAAATGTTATATAATTACTCATCAAGTACTTAAAGATTTTTACTTTTTATATGGGGAAATATTTGTGATGGGCATTGATACGGTATTATTTTGGAATATCTTTCATCTGAGGTAAATCCTTAGATAGATATTTATGTTTTTATGAATCAAAATTAATAAACCGCATAACATTCCATTTTACACCATAGTATTGTTCTTTCGTATATTTATTTTGTGTTTCGTCTTTTTCCCTTTTCCCCTTAGGGAAGAGCAAATATATAGTTCTGTGATTAAAAATCCTTGCTGCTACCAGAATAAAAACTCTGGTAGTAATAGCAGCAGTGATAATAATTACTTAATAATAATACACCAGACAGGAGATATGAAGAAGGAAACTTCTTTTCCATCACAGGCGCGATTGCAGAATAGACTTAAGTCATATAATAAGTCAATAATAAGAATAAGACAAATGAGATACTTGTTCCCATAATTATAAAAGTATGTGTACCTAATGGCGTTGGAAGAAGACAGGAGATATAGTGCAGCCTGTTCAGCCAGAAAGATATTGAGTGCAGAAAGGGGCATACAAGCACATTGTTTCTATAACAGTTTATTTAATTAGTTATTAGAAAACCTGTTCAGGCTTGTGCTCACTCTAACAGTGCTGCATTTTCTGCAGTTCTTTTTAGTGTGGCCATTTTGAATATGGAGTTAATCTCTTATTTAATTATAGAAATCTGCCTGTTCAACTTCATTGCAATAAGATTAGTATCCATTTTTAATGATTCCCCCAAACTTTAAGAATCTGAACAGTGGAAGTCTTTTGAAGAGTTAAAAGTCTGTCTTCCTGCAATGATGTTTTAAGAATTAAGGGTGGATTAAAGGATCAGGGAGGAAGAATCACTCACAGCTTTTCTCTCCTTCTGTGAGAGGATTTTTTAAAATAAATGTCAGGGTTAGACATTAGCAGTAACAACAGCATGTGAAGTCCACTGAGTCATCTGAGATCAAAACCTTAAGTCCAGTCTATTGTAAACTGTTGCACATTTCATTTATTTAATGCATCTCCAGCTGAATCCTTAATGCAAAAAACTTCCAAGCTGTAATTTTTTTTTCCAGAAAATAAGCTGAAATCATTTAAAATAGTATATAAACTGAAGTGCCATTTTCCCACTATGAATTGGGACCTTAAAAGGGGAAAATATCCCTAGCGTCTGACTAACGCTTGTCCATGTTATGCAATGTACACAAATAAAGGGAAGAACACTTCTTGAGCACTGTGGCATATTTAGGGTATGAGCTAATAGATTGAAAATAAGTCTGAAATCTGAAAGCAACGGAAAGCCCCCCGTTTACTTCAATGAGCAAGTGACAAGGGCTTGCATGAAAGTGCTGCTTCTATTTTATATGTGTACAACTGTCAGGAAAAGCATCTGTAGTTCAAATACAGCTTTAAACCACTTTACAGGATCTTGCAAATCAATGGATTTACTCTCCAATATGAATGTACATAAATGAAAGTATTTTTTATCTATGAAGTAAAAATTGATCAACTTCTCTCATTACTGATTGTGTGAGCTGTATTAATATAGAAAAATATGAAAAGCAAATGTAATTTACTCCACAGCAAATGCAAAAATCTATATTTAATCAGAAATGATCCACGGGACAGACACAGGGTGCAGAGTGAGAGACTAACAGCAGTTCAGCGGAGAACAATCCGTAGATTAGAAACTGAACATGACCCAGGAGTGCCATGCTGTTTCCGCCTTGAAGCTGTGTATGACAGCGGGTAATGAACTTAAATTGTAGCAAGGGAGGCCGAGGATAAGCATTAATAAAAAGCTTCTCCTGGAAAAGCTAGCGATAGGCTGCCTTGGAAGGAATCCAGCCCGCATGAACAGAAGCCTCAGAGACCACTTCAGACAGGCATCGCAGGGATGGTGTGAGTGCAGTTTGTTCACAGGATGGGGATTGTTAATGATATGCATCCCTCCACTGACTCTTGACTTGTCGTCAATAAATCAGCTTCCTTTGTTTTCACTTTTAGGGCTTTTCACTGATCACTTTTCAATCCACACTCAAATGTCAGCTCTGACTGACATTAAGTCAACAAGCACTTCCAGCCTCCACTGCCCACAGGCAATTCTTTCGAATTACTAGCCTTTTTACTTTCTCTCATGTTATTCCTCACTCACGATAAACGTTGTCAAGTGCTGATCATTAAAACACTTCTGTCCTGCAATAGCAAGTTTTTGTAGGCAAGATCCCAGCACCCTAAAAGCTTGCAAGTGTAATTTATTCTCCTTATCCATCTATATTGACTTAGTATGTTTTACATTTTAATCACAATTTATCTATGACTATCTTTTTGTGTATGTTGGTGCACTCCCAGCAGAAGGGAAGAAGCAAGAGATAAAAGCTGTGCCAGACTGCAGGACCAGAACCAGACTGGGAAAATGAGGCTGCAGCTGGAGGCTGATGGTGAGCAAATATCTGACCAGAGACTGGGAGTTGAGAAACAGAGGAGAAGAAAGAAACCACCCTTGGTACCTTCCAACTCTAACCATGCTATGATTCTACCAGTGTGTCAGCCACTTCCCAGTGAAGAAGTGTGTGGAGGAGCAGGAAAGTCACGTTGACCAAGAGAAAGCATTGAGAGAGGAGAGAGAGGAGACAGGGACGGGCTGTACCAGCAGACACAGCAGGAACCAGTGTGCTTGTGAAAGGGAAATGGATTTGACAAGGAGCTGGGAAGGAGATGGGACCTTCAGGGCAGGGAGGCCAGAGCAACGTGTAAAAAAGGGAAGAAGAGGCAGATGCCTCAGGATGGGACTTGGGATATTTTGTTCTCTTAAAAAAAACCCCAAACCTGTCATAATTAAAAAATTGAGTTTACCAAATCAAGCATTCAAGGGCCAGGAAATGTTTGACCTAAGACTGTCCCTGGAATCTGAATGTGACCTCCCTCAGTGTATGAGTTATAATAAAGTCTTATATGACTAAGCTTTGAATTTCCAAAATTGCAACTTAACCACTTCTGATTTAGCTTTGTGTCACTCTGCCTTATGTGGAAGAGAAACACACTTACATAAACCAAACAGTACCCTCAAGAAACTAAATCATCCATCCTGCATATTAAATAAAAACAACAGTATTGATAATACGCATCCTGCCTTGAATTTTACAGAAAGAAATACTTGAAACAACATGCAATTAAACCAAAAACTTTGCTGCAGTGAGATTATATAGAAACAAATTAGTCTAATAAATATATATCATCATAACTGGAAATATTAGAAGAAATTCTAAAATAAGAGCAATTAGGAAGAATAGTCAACAGCACAAATATCGGTTGGAACACTCCCCTTCCCTTGTAGTACAGCAGGATGCCTGACAAACAGTAGACACCACCCTTGGTCACTGGAAAGGAGGGGTCAAAACAACTTCATCATGAAAGAGTAAGGCAGGGCTTTAGGTCCATCAGGAATGCAGGAGGGGAGCAGAACTGGGGATTTCAAAAAATCCTACTCTGTCTGCTCAGGGCACCTAGAGAATAGCTGGGAACACAGATCCCCTGGGCTGGACCACGCAAGAGCAGTTTGGGTTTTTTTCTAAGGGAATCTGAAGCCTGAAAGGAAAACAAGCCCATCTGAAGAGCATGCCAGCTTATCTTAGTTGCTCTGGTGTTTTATCTGTTTTCTCCTTTGAGTTTTCAGTCGTTGCTGTTCATTGCCAAGCCTGTTATTTCACACATGACTGACAGTAAAATTCCGAGTACCCCTCCCAGTCTACCGGGCTAGATGAGGGACTTGCCTCACCTAGAGCCCTTGCAACTAGTATGTTTTTCCCTGAAGAATGGCCAAGGACCCATATAGTCATAGGTGTCATGCCCTACTTAAATTCTTTCCAGAACACACTGAATTGCAAATACCTATGACACTGAGCAAGAGTGAAGTTAGCAAAGTGAGTTAGCAAAGCTCTGTTCAGAAAGAGGAGTGAACAACTCCTTTCTTACATTTTTTGTTGCTGTTGCAATAAAGGGACAGTCTTGCTCGATTAATTCACTCAGCAGCTGCTGACAAAGAACCAGGATTTAACCCATTCTGGAGTTTTGCCTTGGTTATTAAGCATGACTTGAACAGATCCAGGTGTCTCTCAGGGTCAATCCATCATATGCATCATACTACCTTGTGTGAATGGTAAGAGGGGAAAAGCCTGCTTTAGTAGTCTGTTCCTCAGTTGCTGGCAGAAGAACCTTGTCCACACAACCTATTTTGGCCATGCTGTTGCCACGAATACAGTAACTCTCGTGTGCCATCAAGGAGTGGACATGGGGGCTATTAAATGACATAACACAGTAAAAAATGAACATTGAATTCAAAACTTCCTACTTTTAAAGCTTACTTGTGGCTGGTTGCAGTGCATTCTACACGAAAACACCTTAGGAAGCAATTGCTCAAGAAACCCCTCTTCTGCCATCATAATCTTCTGCCCTGCAGGTTTGTTCCAGCAAAATCTTCCCTGTTGGCTAGTGATATTTTCTTTCAGGAGCTCAGGTGTATTCTCCATCATCACTCTCATCTACAGCTGGGAGAGATGTTTTCCTCTGGGTAGTAATTCACACACAGAGAAGTTCACGTTTAGTTTCATGCACTGCTATTTATCTGTCTCAGTTCCCACACAGCAAATCCCCAGCTACAGAACAGGAATGAAACCAGGCACCACAATTTCCCACAGGAAAAGATGGAATAAGTCTCACTTCCATCACACAAGACTAACTCAACAGATAAACTGCAAAGTCCAAATCCTGAAAAAGCTTTTCAAATTGTCCCGGTATCTTTCTGGTGTATGAAAAAATGTACAGGAGGATAAGTAGAAACATTTAATCTGCAGCCTCAAGGACTTCTTACCTGAATGACAGAAATATCATAACAAGTTAGAGGCCAAAATTCAAACTCATGTAAATTGAAATTAGTGGACCTATACCAATTTCTCCAACCAAAGGTCTAGTCCTGAACAGATAGTGACTTTGAGGGCTTATCATCACACCGCTTTGAAGTTACTATAATTTTTTTTCAAAATCAAAGGAATTATATCAGTCTAAAGCCAGAGTAATAAGCAAGACTTTCTGTCTAATTTTTTTTCTGCTATGATTTTTAGCTATAAAGCTTTTTGATAAAAATCTCTTTCACATGATAAAACTGGCAGCAAGCACTGTAGAAGTTATTGGGGGTGGTGGGGACCTGCCCTGTTGCAGGACAAATACTGAAGAGACAGAACCTGAGATCAGCCTCTTACAATAAAGTGAGACAATCAGTAAACTGTTTTGAAATAGATAGGTAAATTGCAAAAGACAAGACTTAATACTAAATTTGATAAAGAGAAAAGCAGCTACGGCATTTTCAAAAAAGGAGACAAACAAGAAAATTTAAAGAGCAGGCTGTCTGTTCTGCAAAACTTTAGGCAGTCTCTCAAGAATCACTGAGCCTCTGAGTGAGGCCGCTTGCCAACATCGCTTAACTCTTATCTGCTGGTGGCGTGCCAGCCTCCCGGTGTGGATGCCAGTAACTCATAATGCAAATCACACACAGCAAGAACATAAAACCTCTCTGACGTGGTAAGTGGTAGTCAGACAATGGGTGACTATATTTCTGATGGGAACTAACGCCCTGCAAATATCCTTATGTTTCAGGCATTATTGCAGAAAAATAGTTATTACTGGAATAGCCAAAATAATTTGTGAGAAGATCTTAAGATGTTTAGCATAGTTTTGTCTCCTTCTGTCTTGTCTCAGACGTTTGGATGTGAAGGGCTGCAAAGTACCACTGGGTTGGCTAAACACAGAGTTCTGCAACTGTAAGAAAACTGCTTTGTGTTCTGTCATTGAATACATATCCAGGCAAACTTTCTTCTTCCCGGGGCATGGGAGAAAAGGAATACTCTACTTTGTTTGGTAAAGAGCTGTTAAATAATAACCCATCACTATCAGGCTGCCATGGGAAAGCTTATCATTGCCCAATTAACAGAAGAGGAATTAATGGTGGCAGAAGATTAATGCAGCAAGCTGAATTTTGGGTATATGGGAACATATGTAGAGTGCCATTTGTCGATGGTATTAAAACCCCTACGGCCAGCCCTGGAGTACTCTTCATGACTTGATAATGAAGGAGAGTAAGAAGTAAATTCAAGCTAATGCGAAAATACTTACCAGAAGCAAGTTTCAGAAAATAAAAAGGACTTTTATGTGTGCATACTACTGAAGCTTCACACTTCCTGAACTTCAAGGCAGGTCCGTTGGGACCTCAGGTCCTGCCTGAGTTCCAATGACTAAGGTGCAAATGTGGAGCTTTTTGAGAGACGGTTTCAGTTCTGACATCTGCTACAGCCTTTTGGCTATTTTTAATCTTGGAGAAATCCTTAATTTCCATAATTACTTCTAAAATAGCCTTGATAAACTGGACATCTGATTGCTCTGGTTTCCAGAGGTCCTCTCAGATGCCAATAATTGACTTTACCTGCTGAAAGCGTGCTGCATTCATGCAGCTTTGAAACCCCATGTTCCCTGAGGCTCAGTGGTAGCAGAAGGACTCCAAGGAGCCTGAAAGAAACAGCAGCAGGCAGAAAAGGGAGCCAAGCCCTCACAGTGGAAGCAGATGGGGTAGCTTTATAGCTGGGGATCTAATTCAGCCTTGCAGGCTGTACGCTACACACAGCCTGGGTTTGCCTCTAAAGGTACTAACCAACAGTCAGCCCAGAGGTAACACCTAGGCCAAACAGTACAGCCAAAAAGGTACTTCTGTTTTGAGGCTGCTGTGATCAGCACTGTTCATGGCCGGGTCACTGCCACCAATATATTTCAGGTCACCATCAATACAATAAGGCTTACAAATTGCCAGGTGTCTTGTGACACCTAAAAATAAAATATGCATACAATATTCAGATACTATAATGACAGATGTTATTAAGTACTTCATCTAGACTATAAAAGCTAAAACTTCACCTACTGTCTACAGGTATATAGCACTTACTTTAGCTGCGTAGCTCTTGCTCAGAGCTTCCCCACAATACATGTCGTCTTGGTTGTTGCATCCTCAGATGTTTTCCTCTGCATTTTAAATGCTTTGCTGGATGCAAAGCATTTAAAGGTTTATATATACTTCTAAAATATTAGCCAAATAAAAGAAGCATTCACATGTTTTACTGTGAAAATAACCATGCAATTGGAATAGTGGGACAAATAACTAGCTATTTTAGAATTAAAGTTTTATCTCATCTTTCATGTTATGGCAAAAATCAAATATCCTTCAAGTACTCTGCACGTTATCTTAAATAATAAACAGCACATGATGTCCCTGAGAAACTACACAGAAGTACCACTGACGGATCTCTTTCAAAGGGGTAGTCTGTGCAATAAGCATGTAAACCAAGGGCATGTTTTCAGTAGAGTAAAATTAGATGTGTGATATTAGACCTGCATTGTTCTTCCTGCTCTGCTTCACTTCCAGGCATTCACACTACTCATCCTGTTTATTCAGATGATCTGTGAAGGGTTTGGAAGAGTTATTCTGGGATACTGTTCCAGACTTTTGGGATACTGATGTGAAACACAACTCACTTCACACATTGGATTTTTTGTCTGCTCTTTTTTCAAATTCTGACTGCTGAGACTAAAATAAGTGGAGCTATCCTGTGCCCTGATTTTCATGAAATGCTTCCTTTTCCCGTTCAGTATATTATTTTCTCATGCATTGGACAATACTGTATTCAGTCATGTTGTGTTAGGTGCATCTGAAGTCCCTGGTTGCTGGTGGAGATAGCCTGCAGCAGTAGATAATGGCAGATGACGCCCTTCAGCAGGGCTCCTCGGTCCAGCCCCACAGCTTCTCTCCTACCCCGTCATCAGGAGCACCATGCACAGCAGTTGCTGGCCTAGAGCAGGAGAGACCCTTCAACTCTGCTGTAAGGTACCAGTCTAGCAGCAGAGAACTGGGAGACAGGAGAAATCTGATGGACTAGTCAAGCCATCTTCCTCTTAGGAAACGACAGAAGTATCTTCCTAGATGCCCAAAATGTCTTCTTTTTGTCACACAAGCCAATTGTTTGCCAAAGGTTACTACTATATGAAGTGACATTTTCTGCACATCTTTCAGGAGCAAACAAGACAGGAAAATGCATTCAGTTCCCTGAACACACTCCCTGTTGTGTTAGGAGAAAGACGGAACAGCTCTGATGCTATTAGTCCCACTTAGAGTAAAATTAATAACACTTACTGAGCATTAGCGATAAACTCATTCTGTAACACTATGTTACAGAAAAAATACAATCTATTTTGAGAAATGTGAGTGTATGTTATTAGAAGCTGTCAGCAAAAAAATAGTTTCCTCTTAGGAAAAGAGCAATAGAAATACGAGAATGTCTTAGTCACTCTACCTGAAAACAGTTTTGTACTCACGAAAAAAATCTGGTGTGACAATTTTAGAATATAGACACATGGTTTCATGGAGTCATCATTTCTTACTGTCTTCTAAGTTATTACTGTGTTACATGCCATACCTTAATAATGCACATTATAAAGAGTGAAAAAATTGCTTTGCTTTTCCTAGACATTCTTTTATTTGTACAATTTAAACTATTATTAATTTGAAAGGTTATTTCTGAGAGGTACTCTATTATTCAGCTTATCCAAGTTCACTTCTGTACTTCCTTAGGTGATAGAAAAAGCTATGGCATGAGAAAAACTTCTCTGGCACAGCAAGGAATTTAAACAACCAGCTACATCCAAAAATAAAGCAAAGTAAAGATACAGAATACATTAATGAAGTTCTCTATCATATCACAAGTGACCCAAAAGTTGTGTATCTTATAAGTAAAGCACTTAGAAAAGTCATATTTGATAATGGCAACAAAGGTGAAGGACAGCAAAATAGCTCAATGTTTGGGAAAATACGTGTGTGTCATGGAAGGGAAGGTGAAATGAGTCATAGCTTGTCTGCAAGACCAAATGGTGGCCGTGGTGGGCAGATCACTCCTGTCCATATGGGCTGCTCCATCTGACGTGGGGTCAACAGCTGTGTCATCTTGATGAAAGCAGCTAAAGTAAAGAGCAGGAATCAGAAAACTGGAGGAACTGCCCTCTCTTGTTGGCCTAGCCACTCAGAGAGACAGCAGGAAAAAGATTGTGTGGCCATAATTGTATACAGTCATGTATTCAGAAATTATCCTCATATCACAAACCCACTCAGTAAAGGAGGTAAATGAAGGTAGGGCAGACAATGGACGTTGTTGCATTTGCTTGCTTTCTGCTATCTGACTTTCATTGTTATTTGCATCATTTTGCTATAAATAGTTATTTATATATATATATACACTTATGGAAATAAGACTACAATACCTTTAAGTGTTTAATAATCCATTTCTTCTTCTAAAGGAAAATGGGGAGAAGCTGCAGCACTCTGCAAGACAAATATTTTCTAATTCATGAGGCCTGAAAATTACCGTTTGCAGTATTCTAGGGCATTAACTCTTCTTCCCTCCACACATACTTTACAATAAATACACTAAATTTCTCTTCCAGCAAATTTGTTTGCAGTAACTTCTAACATAACTGACTGCAATTACTGCCTGATACTGAGTTACAGAAAGATTGATGGGTTTGGTGACAGTTGGTGAACTGTTTCTAGACAGACATTTTATTTAAAAAATGCAGCCACTTTTTTTTCTCACCAAAAATCTACAGAATGCACGTGCTTTGTGTGTTTTAAATGCTTATTATTTGAAATTTTTCAGCAGAGGGCATATATTGCAGCATACTAAAGGATGGTTAACCCTTCAATCTTGCTGCTGCAGTGTCCACTGCTGATTTTCGGTGTGGACAACTATCCAAGGAGCCTACTTCCATTTATCCTCCATCACCCAGGAAAATTTCAGACCTGTTAAGAGCAGCCTCATGCACTGTTTTGACAGGAGCACCCTCCAAGAGGAGTAATGAGGTCTCTTCTTTCAAACCATCTTGCAAACAAAGTTTTGCTGCCGGAAATGTTGGGGAGTGGGGGGAGGAATACGGTCAAGGAAAGGTGTTTCCTCTGCTTCACTGAAGACCAGGCTTTGTTGGATTAGTAGCAGCCCCCGACACTGCTCTGCCTCTGTGGTTCAGCTGGACCTGGTCAAGTTTCTTCTGCTCGGCCTCACTGAAGGAACTGCTTGATCCCCACTGAGCCTACAGATATGGAAATGAATTCAGCGTTTGAGTATGTTTTTGCAGCAGCACTTACCAAGCTGGAGGAGACCTTTCCCAACAGACTAGTGAAAAAAGTGGCAAGCTGCACATTCGCTGCTGTGTTGTATCCCAAAGCACCAGCGGTGTAGTTTTACCAGCAGCTGCTATCCTGAGCTATTAAAATAGTGACATTGATTAGGGGCTTTTGTTGAAATGCGTCTCTCTTCAGTCTCAAGGAATGGCCATGTCTCATTCTGCTTGCTGCTGTGTGCAGCTTATGGTGCTGTTTGCCATGTGTGTCTCAGAAAGACTAATGATGTTTACAGTGCTTCACAGAAATTTGGACACAATATTTTCATTACAATCACATCTAGAATTCAGACCACCCTGTGAGATGGCCTTCCCTGGGCAGAAAAAGAAGTATCTGCTAGTGAAAATGATTGGTAAAGCAATATAGAGCTTAATGAATGGCTAATTGCTCCATACTTTTTTAAATTGCAGTGGTAATTTACACAGTTGCTATTTATAATATATATAACAGAACTTCAAAATATGTCACATCGGTTCTCTTGTGATGGAGCCTAGATCATTGCTGCAGAACTCTGTGCAAGGAGAATTGATTCATATCAATTTTTGACCTATGTGAACTGACAAGCTAGAGACATACTGTGTGCATGTTCTCAGGCTGTCAGAGCTCTATCCTGCCTCCCCTTCCTGCCCAGTCCTCCTAAACATTAGCACTCCCCAGTGTAGCATGTGGTCACTGAATTAAAGGGTGCAGCAATACTGACAGAGCCTCCTTGTCCAGTTCCAATCCTTTTGCACACCTTCATATAAATCACAATACACACAGGCTGTCACAGCACCCACTCTGCCACCTTAGATTAGATGCCACTAGTATAACATGTGACAATGCCATAGGGCAAGCCAGGTCCCCAGCAACGTATGCACTAATGAAACCATCACCAGAGAAACCATCACCAGAACTGCTTATCTCAGCAGCGAAACTACCAACAGATTATATACAGAACACACCATTTAGAGTTAATGCACCTGAAAGAAAAATGAAGGGAAATTGCACTTAAGCAGCAAAACGGAGGGACCAGAAATGGGATTCTGTAATGGCCAGATGAAGCTGAAACTCCCTGACCCATTCCAACCATTAAATTTCTTCGCTGTCCTTGATGATCTGTATTAGGGAAAAACACTGAAGCGTCAGACACCTCCCAATGTGACCTGCTTTGTGAGACGGTCCTTGTCAGAGAGGTCAACAGACTAGCCTGCTCACTCATCTCTATTTGGTTTGAAGGAGAACTGAAGGGCAAGGCAAAGAAGTTTTCCTAAAAGGTAAGAGTTAAAGTACAGAGGCAGTTGTTGGGGATGGGTATAAGCATATCAGGGAAGTACAGCATTCATCCTTTTCTTAAAGAGTAGACTGGACTGTTCTGGAGGATTTGACGTAGCCAGGCAGTAAACACCTGCACTCCATCTCTGTCCTCTGAAAAACATCTGTATTGCCCTCTTTAACTCTCTGCTTCCTGAGAAACTTCTGACGTTATTACTTAGGCCCACAAATGCGGAGAAGAGCCCTGTCAAAGCACAGAAATTAAAATTCAGGGCAGAAGCTTGTGATTCAAAGCAAGGTATGCTATTTCACAGGTACTCACTCACCTCCTCTAGCCCTTTCAAAGGCACGATAGCACTTTAACCTATCATGCACTGTGCAGTAAACAATTTAAGATTTGTGGATGTCAGGAGATCCTCAGTATGCCTATTTCTTTCCACGAATGCAGCAGTCAGTGTGATACTTCTATGTGCTAATAAGGTACTGTGCCACACTGTGCTGAAATTCAAACAACTGGTTCAAGATGTCTTGAATGAATTCCAAGTAGGATATTATTGCCTTCCCAAGGGTGGAGTGACAGTGTTGTCAGCTCCACAGAAAAGGAGGAATACATATCATTCATCAGCAACATTTGAGCTGCTTCAGGGACAACATCAGCGTACAACAAGTGAGACACAGTGGAAAGCCTGTCTTTTATATACGTCCATCCCTGGCCTCAAGAGATGGGACAGATGGAAGTAGAAAGACTTAGTGCATGAGCGTACATGAGAGAGGAGCTCAGGGACTGAGAACCACTAAGAATTTATGGTAGCTCACACGGCAACAGGAAAGGATTAACTTCCTTCCTGCAGACACACATTCAGAAATGCTGTTGCAAGAGAGAGAGGTAAGAAGGTCTGTCAACAGCTCAAAAAGCTCCTAAGGATACTTATGCAGAGTTTTGTGGTAACCTAAACTGTTTTGCATGACTTTTGCTAATCGCATATTTTGTATGAGGCAAATACTTCAAATTGTTTAGTTTAAATATTTTCTTCCTGTTCACAGATAAAAGATGAAGAAAGAATGCTGCCAAATGCAATGTTAGTAATCTTCTGAGATCTCAGCATCTTGCTTTATAATCATTCTGTAACCATAGGCAGATTGCTTACAAGCAGTGTGCACCTAGGGCTAACGTTCACATTACAGAGTAAGATAAGAATTTCTGTCAGAAGAGACCTCCTGAGATCATCTAGTTCAATGCCCCAGCTCAGAGTCAGCTACAGCAAGTTACCCAGAACCACGTCCAGTCAGGTTTTTAGTGTCTCCAGAGATAGACTCCACAACCCCTCTGGGCAACCTGTGCTGGTGCTTGGCCACCCTTACATAAAAAAAAAAAAAAAAAAAGTTTTCTTACATTCAGATGGAATTTCATGTGTTTTACTTGGCATCCGTTGCCTCTTGTCCTGTCACGGGACACCACTAAGAGTCTGGCTTTCACATCTTCATTAGCTCCTGTTAGGTACTTACACACATGGGTAAGATCCTCCCTGAGCCTGCCCTCTCCAGGCTGAACAGTCCCAGCCCTCTCAGCCCCTACTCTTAGGAGAGATACTCCAGTCCCTTACTCATCTTACCAAACCTCTGCTGGACTCGCTCTAGTAAGTCCATACTCTCTTGTACTGGGGAGTCCAGAACTGGATGCAGCACTCCATGAGTGTTGCCAGTGCTGAGAAGGAAGGATCACTTCCCTTGATCTAAGAATCAAAACAATCTTTATACATGCGCCGGGCCACAAATAGAGAACAAAAAGTAAAAAGTTAACTGTAAGTGGACAGATATGGCATTGCAACAGGGGGTTGGGGAGCCAGTGGTCCTTAGAGATTTTAGTTATCGTTCAAGAAACTACAACTTCAAGGCTTAGAAAGGCACATTGCTGAACTAGAGTACAGTTTTGTTGTGAAGGTGCTCTCCCGGAACGTAAAGAACTGTGTTTAGGTCTTTGCTCTATCTCAGGTGAAGTGGAAGACACATGAGCATGTGCCATGTCTAACCCAAGAGCTAGCAGGTAGTAAAAGCCCTTTCCTTGGGCTCTTCCACCCTGCTTTCTCTGGCTTAGTCTGGTGAGGGATGCTGTGTGGTCTCAACACATGCTACACTGGGCGGCTTAAGTAGGGGACTCCTGGCCTGTGGCTCCCAGGAGAAATTGGGATCAAGATATCCACCCAGAAGTTTGGCTCTGCCAAGGGTTGTGTGATTTCTGCCAGTTCACTGACAGAGGTGCAGGTGTCCATGGGATTTTTAGTGGCAGAGATTCAAGGACCTGTACAATTTGATAGCAAAGCAACATCAATGACAGTGGTGCATATACATCGATCTCATGAACCTAAATGCCAAATTATCCCTGTTGTTAATCTGTTCTTAAGCCAATACTGTTGCTTTAATCTTGTTTGTCTTTTTCTCTCATGGTAAACAATGCATAGCCCTTTTAAGAAAACTGGACCAGATCCTCAGGTGACGGCAAACAGCTTTGCGCAAGGCACTTAACTGGAATGTGTTTTGCACCCTTGCAGGAGTTTTTGCTCAGTTATAGGAAGACCCTTGTGATAAATGTCTTCCATTTTTAAAGTTCTCTTGGCAGAAGCACAGATTCCCCAAACAGCAGATCAGCATCATAAAAACATTTCTTACAAAGCAATGTTCTCCATTAACTGCCTTCTCCAAGGGGCAGTCGCCTACAGACTCATCTCAAACTACAGGCACTGCAAGATATGAACATGGAGGACTACAAGGCTACAGAGGCAGTTTCCACTACCATGGATCCTTTATCTGCATCGGGCTAATCTGGATTTACACTTCTGTGAGGGTGCAGAGAATTAATCATACATCTTGGATATTAGTGGAAGAATTCTTGCTGTCTTGTCCTTTTGTACACTATGTTTTTAATACATATTAACTTTGTTGCTTAGTTACTCTCAGACCTTCCAGTGCAGTTTTAAAAAAATACATTTATTGCCTTGCCCATGCAGTCTCTACTCAAAATGAAGCAATGAAGGAAGCAGTGCTTAGCAACACAGGGCTGGATGCTGGCTGTTCCAAACACCATGCAGAACTCACTGATCTGCTCATCACTCCCAAGACCTTAGCTACCATATCTCCTATATAAGAACAGTCTCATGGCAAAGATGACTCTGTCCTGTCTGAAGCTGTCCCAGAGCTATTCCAAAGTGAGTCTGATGAGGAAAGTCCACTTACGCCTTCACAGTTGCCAGTGTTTATATGAATACTTATATAAACTATGGAGTATGAGCTCTAGAATTAAACAACATATGTTAGTGACCACACAACACTAACAACTGCCTTCCCTTTCCATTTCCACTGTATGTTGCTGTTGAGTCACAGAATCACAGAATCACCTAGGTTGGAAGGGATCTTTTAAGATCATCTAGTCCAACCTATTTAGAGTCCTCTAAATAGAAACAGATATGCAAATACGTGCAAATTATTCAAAATTAATAATGTGTGAAAAAAAATAGAGCTCCAAAATGGACATAAAATATGAATTTGCTTGGTGTGAAACTGCTCTCAACAAGCATTTTCACTTGGTCTGTGAGATGGGGAATAGTGGTAGCTATTTCTCTGACTGGCCTTTATGTGGATCAAGTGTGCTCAGGAAATGTCACATCCACGTGACATTGTATGGATTGCAAACCCTAATCTTCACACAGAAACACAGAATCAATATTCATGGTCAGAAGGGACCTTTGAGATCATCGAGTCCAACCACAACAAAAAAAAAAATTTAAAAAACCCAAACCCCACACACCACAACCACCCACGAACAGACACAAACCAACAATCTCGGGCACTAGAGCATGCCCTGAAATGCCGTGTCTACACATTTCTTAAATACTTCCAGGGATGGTGACTCCACCACCTCCCTAGGCAGGCTGTTCCAGTGCCTGACCA
>JAOXJM010000041.1:7775677-7814232 GCA_026413425.1 Tringa solitaria
CCTCCCCTGCTGCAACTTCAGACCATTTCCTCTGGTCCTGTCATTATTCCCTTGGAAAAAGAGGCCAACCCCCACCTCTGTACAACCTCCTTTCAGGTAGTTGTAGAGGGCCATGAGGTCCCCCCTCAGCCTCCTCCAAACTAAACATGCCCAGTAAAACTAAACACTGTGGTCCAGTACTTTTGGATGACCAGAAGTTAAGTATTGGATTCATGTTTTAGGAGAGCTGGAAGCCCTTATAAGTGACTTCGAAATCAAGGCACCATTTGGAATTGGGGATGAAAGCTATTACGTAGACATAGTCATCACCTCATCTCTGCAGCTGAAGGGAAATGAGAGAGGTCTCTTGGACTGATGAAGGCACATCTTTAACACACAAAGTGCAAGCTAATAAGCAAAATGATTGATTTTCTATAAAAAAAATGTTTGAGAGTAAAAAAACCTGAAGCTTAGGCTTCTGTAATATCTGCTTAGTCTTGACTCAAGTAGGTGTGATCATGGAGAGCAATAAGTAGAAGTCTTACAGACCAAGAGCAATTCAGCCTGGAAAGAAAAGGCCTAGGCAGTAAAAAAAAAATTAAAATATCACAACAGGGGCTGTAACTGAAAAGGGACCATGGATGGATGAAAGCTACATCATTTTTCTATTAAGTCAGAAAGTGATGCACATTTTCTGCTCAGGAACCAGCCAGGCCCAGATCCCTGGTGGCACAAACAGCATTTTTTTCAAGTGTGTTCTCCTGGTTTGCATTCATTAAAGACAGTGAATGAACAGAACTGTCTCATTTATAACTCATGACATGTGGACACCCAGCCTCCTCTACCTTATATGCTTTGTCAATGTAAATCAAAATCACCTCCTCTCAAGAGCATGTTCATAAGTTTAATACCTTGAGCAGTCAAACTCCTTCCTTTGGACGAATAGCAACCACTAAACCTGCACATACTCAGAGCTTGGGGTTGTTATGACTGTTTTTTCTGATGTTTTAGCACCTCTGATTCAGGCAAGCAGGATCCAATTCCCTTCTCAGTCACAAATCTTGTCCATGGCCTTGGCAAGAGAGTCATCCTCTCAAAACTGGCTGTCACCACCCCTCCACAGAACCAGCCCGCTCACAGCAGGATATCTACTGCTCTTCAGAGCCTAGGCACAGACAGTCCCCATAAGCTCCCATTGCTCCTACATGATGAAAGTCCTCTCTTGGTGGGAGCTATGGCCTCAGCACAGATCCACAGCCCTGCGAGTCATCCAACGATCTAGCAGAGGCAAGCGTGACTGAGGAGCAATTTGTGTTGGGTACAGCTGCAGCAGGGTAGGACAGGACAAACTGAAGAGCTACAGCCCTGCTCTGAGCTCACCACAAGTGAATAATCATAGAATGGTTTGGGTTGGAAGGGACCTTAAAGATCATCTAGTTCTAACCCCCTGCCATGGGCAGGGACACCTCCCACTAGAGCAGGTTGTTCTGTGAAGATACAGGTCACCCAGTGACACAGACTTTGTTCAGCAAGTGCCAAAAATCAGTACTGACTTCCATCCCCTCCTCCCTAGCTCTCCCACAAAAGCCCGCCATCTCTCTCTTCTGCTTGCCCAGCCCTTGAGTTGAGACTAGACCCTCATGGCCTGCCCAAGGACCGGCTTTCCCGGTCCCTGTTAGTCCCCCAGAAGCTGTGTCCTACCCCCAGTTGACCAGACACATCAAAGGGAGCCATGTCTTGCTGCCTGGAACCATAAAACAAGAGTTCCTAGAAGATATCATCTAAGACAATTGTAGGAGAATAGCAAAAGCATTCTGCCTTGAAGACCATAGCTAGAAATCCTTTACCAAAGAAGTACCTGGATAAAGACGATGCTTAACTCCACCATATATTAGGGATCTGCTTCTTGGTGGCTGAGGAAATGTGGTTGTTTTGCTAGGAGCTGGCTGGGGTCATGCTCAACAGCTTCGAAAGGCAAGTAAGTGTCCACACGGTGCCGGCAGGCAGGATGCTGATTTTGGTTGGTGTGGTCCAGGCACTGGTGCGACTGGCTGTCGAGGAGTCTCAGGTCACTTTGGAGCTCAACCAGAAATGTCAGAGCAGAGGCTATGAGCAAACCTAAGAAAGCCAAGCAGTCTGACAGCATTTCACAGACTATTGCTATGGTTGTCCAAAGTAGTCTTGCTTTCATTGTTTCAGGAGTAAGGCAGGCACTGGTGCTTGTACTGGGTAGGGAGAAATTGGCACTGGATTTTTCTGAAGGATTGCAATGCTTGGAATTCTCACATTCTCTTATCTGCCAAAACTGTAAGTCACTCATTAGTGTACCAAGAAGAGCCATAACGGTATGAAGTTTTTTTTTATTACTACCACATTATTATTTCATTTATAATAATGAAAAATATTTTTATATTTTTAATATTGAGTTGTAATATTCTTTAAGGGAAGCTGAGGCACAGAGACGTGAAGAACTGAATCCTTCAAGCTCCTCAGACCCATTGCCACTATTAAGTGAAAGACTCTGCCCTATGACTGATGTTTCAGAGCATCATAAAAGGGCTGGTGACACACAAACACACACACAAGATGAAGGAACCTTTGCAACAAGCTGAAATTAGGGGGGCACATGCAAACACCTGACACAGGCAGATCTGCAGCCCAGCTGAGTTTTCTCTCTTGGCATGGCTGTCTGGCCAAGAAACAGCTCCTGAGCAGCCTCTCCTGGTAGAAATGAATCACTGCTTTTCCAGAAAAATTAGGGTTCAAAGTGTTTAAAACCAGCTGCAATCACTGCAACAAAGTTTTTCTCTATGACTTTACCATGCTGCCAGTGAAAAATCTGAATGTATTTACAAATGTACTCTAGAAAATAATCTGTTAAGTTTAATGACAGTTAATATCCAAGTGTCTTTTCATAAAATCAGGTATCTGGGAAGGTGAATCATCCCATTACTTTATCAGTTCATGACCTACAGTGTGTCACACTCCACACACTTCTGTGAAT
Source organism: Tringa solitaria (assembly GCA_026413425.1). Lineage (NCBI taxonomy): Eukaryota > Metazoa > Chordata > Aves > Charadriiformes > Scolopacidae > Tringa > Tringa solitaria. The sequence continues at coordinate 7,778,661 of JAOXJM010000041.1, forward strand.
TTTAGCTATTTGTATAGAATTTGAAATCCTTTTTTCAAGCAAACAGTTGAGAACATTCTCTCTTATTCTGAAAAACAATTAAGCATGTGTATTACTAACTTTGACTTCTGTTTAATTGTTCTGCTGAATCTAGTCATCGTGCAGGATTGCTCACAGTGAACACTTAAAAGTCTGATTTTTTTAACCATGTAGAAATCATTATAGCATATAAAATTCACTTTCTACGTTATATGGGGTGTAGGTAAAGCAACTTAAGGCCAGCTCTGTACATATTTTAATGTTATTGAGTCACAATGATGTTTTTGACAAAAACATCATATTTGTCAAAAAAATATTTTTTTTCAACTGCTAGTTTAAAAGTGAACTACAACATTTTCCAACTTAAGAATTGAAAAATGTCCAGACACAAAATTGCTGTAATGCTGTCTTTTTAGTGTAGACATTTCAGTGCAGCACTCAACTTTGACAGCAAGGCCACACCAGCTGATTCTTTGGCAGAACTGAAAGCTGGTGACGAGGAGAAATATTTCCTCATCCCATTTCCACCAGCTTCCCTACTTGACTGAGTCTCCTCTGGAGGGAACTGAATTCACTAAGGGAAACCATGTCCTGAACTGCCCACACAGCACACAAGCTTTTAGCAGCATCACACCGTATGAGTGGGAGTCGTGCAGCTGATACGCATCATGTTCATGGGTTCCATTAGCGGACAGAATGTCTCCTAAAGTTAACATGGTACTTAGCTGTCGTGATTCAAGTTATTTGACCAATATATTTTTTCAAGTATTCTTAAGGCAGTTTTCAGACTCTCTTCATTCTAAACAATGCATGTAACTATTTTTAACATTGCAATACAACGCAATTATCACCATTCTTTGAGAGACCACGTAGATATATATGTATTTTCTAAATAAGCCTGTGATGATTTTCTCTGTTGAAGGAGAAGCTAATATACTGTAGGTGATTAAAGTGGCCTTAGTTAGATTAAGATGCATCACTTCAGTTGCAGATGGCTTGGAAAACAGCATTACTTAATTTGCTGTGGCTTTCCCTGGTCTCTGTGAATTACTAGGGCTAATACTAAGACACTTAATTTTCTTCCATAGCAGCCACTTTCTTGTTATTATTTCCTGCCAATATGATCGGTTTCCTCTGAAGGCTTTAACCCAGCATTTCATTGCAAACAACATTCCCCTCTGAAAATGAGAAAATTTGGGGAAATTATTGATAAGCCATATAAAATATTTCCTTTAATCATTGAAGAACACGCAATATCTATTGCTCTTTCACACATACCTTGATTCCCTGGAATATTAATATCATAGTCACAATTATAATCCATATAAGGATGTAGGTTTGCCCAGCTAGAAATACATACGATAACACCTAAAATTGCTATTAGTATCAACTATAGGTCTCGATAGTGATTACCCAGGATCATCTGCGTCCTGAGCCAGTAGAGCTTCTGTGCTGTCCTCTACACAGGTAATTTCTATCCCACAATTGATACATAGGATGAAGTTTGATTTATAGAAGACAATATTATTGCTAGTTTTCATGTAAACAAGAGCTACTCTGAAAGTACATCTCAAACATTTTTGCATTATAGTTACAGCTGATATTTCTGGAAACGCTTTGCAGATAAATTCAGGATTTTGAAATGTCTGACGAGTGGAAATTCTTGCTGCTTGGAACTTAATGCAGTGGACTTGATCTTAAACAGAAAAGTGATCTGAAGAAGGAAACAGCTTTCAGCAAAGCAAACAGACTCAGTCATGTGGAAGTTCCCCTGGAGACTAACAAAACTCTTCCAAAACGCTCCCAGTTCTTTGCCTTACTCTAAGCAGGTCCTTCAATTTGCAAACAGTAAAGAATTTGAAGGACTCTTCTCTTTCAGTTCTCCTCAAACTCTCACTTTGCCCTTGTTATAAATAGGCAGGGACACAGTCTCATTTTTTTCAGTTCTGCCTTATGCTTCTAGAGTTTTTATCAGCAGCTGAGAGCACAGGATAAGCTGTGAGCATCCTGCCACCAGCCTCCCATGGGCAGCTCGGCAAAGCCTGACTCCCAGTACCACAGCCTGCAGCAGCAATAAATTCCTGTGCAATACAGCAGTCCTACAAAATGCAGGAGGAGGACAGATTTTCTATTTTTTTAAACAAGAATAGGACAAAACCAGGAGAAAACATTTCTTCAATTGGGATTTTAAAGGGAAAATGGTGTGCTACTAGATACTGTTTTACTTAGCTTTCTCTGACAGTTTAGACCTCCCCTGACTCACACCACAAATTGTCTGGGGAAAAAAAAAATCTCCCTAGAGAAGGAGAGGGGATGATGCTCGTGTGTTACTGATAGGAAGGAAGCTGTGTTCTCCTCGGTCCCAGCACCTGATGGTCCTGGCCCAGGACCTGCTGCTGTGCTCGTTTCCTGTAACACAGGAGAAGCCAAGTCCCTGTTTTCCTACCAACAGAGAGACACTGCCTGTGTTTTGGAAACAAACTCCTCCATCCTTCCTCAGGAGGGTTGGATGCCTACACCCATAGCTTCCTCCTCAGCTCCGCAGTCTCCGTTCAGGCAGATGAACTCACTTCACTCTCCTTTCCCTTTATTAACTTTGCAGCAGAGGTGAGTTTTGCAAAAGCAACAAATATTAAGAGCTATTACTGAGCAACACAAAGAAGGCTCCAGTGGACCTGTTTGGATAGCTACTCTGAAAATATGTAGTGAAAAAAAAAAACCCAAACCAAAAACATTTTTCAAATCTTCAATGTTAATCTGAAAATCTACTTTTTCTTTCTTCTGTTTGCACAGGAAGTTTAAATTCAAGTGATTGCCCCCAGGGTAGTGGTATTGATCAAGTAATTCAGACACAAGAGCACTTACCAGCAAAGCTCAGGGGTGGCAGAAATAAAAATACTGCTCATCTTTATTCATCACCCTTAATGGCCTTTTCTGCATCTTCACAAATATCTGTTGAAAACAATTCTTGGGGCTTCATGCTTAATAGGAAGCAGCATCAGTAAAAATTCAGGCTGAGGACAACAAGGAAAGATGGTCATGATGAAAATTGCTTTTGAAAACCTTCTCTCTTAACGTCAGTGTGGATCTTTGCATTAAATGATACGAGGGGCTTAGGGCAATGATGTAGAGGCATTAATAGTTAATGTAGTGGGACGCGCTCCTTTGTAATTGCCTCCTGTCATTGCTGCCGCGTCCGTGGGATATTGCGAAGAGACAGCGCCCAGTTTCCAAACCCACATCAATGGATTTTCTCAAACTTAAGGTCTTTTTTTTTTTTTTGAATGAACTGTCAAACTCCATTGTATTAAGAAATTTACCTGGAGGGGCATCACTCCTGGTCGGGAAAAGGAAAAACGGGCTACATGATATTAAGTTACAGCTCTGAGGAAAGAAGAACCACAAAAATACAAAGCTGTGCCCTGGGACAATATTTTTAGCTGATGATAGAACAAAATTCAGCTATCAAGTAAAGGGGGTTTGCCTCTAATGGGATTGGAATAATTGCTCCTTCTTCACGTACATCTGCTGTATTTGGCCTGGTGACTGTTCTGAGGAAAGTAAACACTCGGAGGCAGAAGCGGCATGGAAAAAAACAAAAAAGCAAACAGCATTACGGCAAGGCACTGAACAGCTCCGAAAGGCCAAGAGAAAACTGAACTCAAGAGCACCGCTGAAAAGCCTCATGCTTAAAATAAATAACTTTAGTGCTCTAAAGGACACTTCTGGCACTGAGTACACAGGGACAGGCCACAATGACGGTGGAGCATTTTATTATATTGAATAATTCCAGGAAACATTTCAGATCTGTTAAACATTACGAAAGAGATAAATCACACCGGGAATTGTACTTCCTAGAAACTTGTATCTGTATAGAGAACCTGTTTACACAAATGAGCACTACTAATTCCATCCTCTCGTTCTATTACCTTTCCGTCCACAGCTCCAGGTGTTAGTGCACACGTGTGTCACACACACATAGACACACACGCATCTGTCACTGCCAGGTCCATGTGCTCTCTGGCTTCCCACTAGCTGCGATGGATCCAGACCAGCTCAATACTGGTCAGAGCAAACCATACACCCAGCAATACCCACGCTGTGGCCTTATAAACACCCTCACAGCACACCCTGCCACGGCCCTTCTTTTATGGTTCAGCACTCTCTTCAGCAGACTGTGCCTGCACCTCTTCCAGTCCTTTGACCTGCCATTCGGCCAAGGACTGCAGGCGTTACAACCAACAGCACCACCGTTACAACCAACAGCAGGGTACCATCAAGCACCCCAAACTCACAACTCCTGTCACTCACAAGCAGGGAGGCGCCTCCTTCAGTCGGTGGCCTACACACAGTAGGAAGCATCTTCAAATGCAACAGAGAGAAGAGGTGAAAGGAAGAAAGGGAAGAAGTGGTGTGAGATTCAGGGAGTTGTTGGAACCACCAGTGAATCTTCAGTCCCAGACAACTGCCAAGTGCTAAAGATGGCAGTTACAGCTTTCTTACTGAGACAGCCGAGAGCTCCTGAGTAGTGTTACCCATTTTTCCTTTGTGCCCATGAGCTATAATTGACCAAGCCCCACTTTAGTGAGCTCCATGCTGAGGCACAGATGGTCCTTACCCTCAAAACTGAAGTAACTCTCCTCCCGCTTACACAGGCCCACACCTCTCCTCCCCGCAAGCTTCCTTCCACTCTTGGCCTCCAAGAGCCAAATTCAACATTCATTTTCCTAGTACAGAAATAAACCAAAAACAGAGCAAGTAATTAGATACACAAATGAGAGCCTGAGAACAGAATTACACTACATGTAACCATCTCACAAATCCTCATGACAAACATCTAAGAAGCTTGAAGTGTTTCCTTGCCTGTGGGACGTAAATACTTCATTGTTGCCCTTCAGTAAATTCTGTTTTCATCTAATCACTCTGCTTCAGAACAAAGCAGCTTTGAGACCTCAGTTTATCTGCCACAAAAAGGCAGCTTTACAGTGTCTTTTATAATCTATGATAATACCAGACAGCTTAAACCACTATTTGCTAGAATATGAATTGGCAGAAATAAACATCACTTAATATCACATTTGAAAGGTTGTTAACAAAAATCACTAACAGGAAAGAAAAAAGAAAAGGAATGAAAAAGGAACACTTGAGCCTGGGTCATCCTCAATTAGGAACGCAGTTTTAGGACACCAGTTAATGTTGCTCCGGGTTGGTATGTCCTGCTGGTGGCTTTCCATATATTGTCAGTTAGTGGAATGTCACAGGCGGTGGAGTCTTAGTCTCCCCTGCTCTTGGGGCTAAGCTGGAGACAGGAGTATCTTTGGTACGCCTTAGTATCACAAAGAGAAACAGAACTTCTTTGAGACTTTCCTTGGGTTCCGATTCCAGCTTGTGCCATCCCCTGTCATCCAAGCTCATGAAGAGATGGGGCTCATACGCGTGAAATGAAGCCGGGTGTTCTGACCATGTGGATACAAGCTTGAATTATGGCAGAATTAAATTCAGAGAATCACAAACATTTGCTAGTAGTTTTTATCTGATTGTTTTCTTACAAGTGACAGATACCTGACTCTCAAAACTGCAAATCAGAAGAGTTTGCAACTTTATCACTTTTGATCTATGAAAGAAAGCACTAGGAAGAAGTAAAATAAATTTCTCTAATTTTTCATACTTTCCTGGATGATCGACTAATTCCAAGCCGTTCCCTATTGCTGCTCTGTGGTCCACTTTTCCCCTCGGCACAGCTTTTCCTCAAATATCCTCCATCACTTTCCTGAGCAATATTTAGAAAGCTGCGTAGAAATTTGTCCACCTTGCTTGCAAAGGAAAAACCCTCTCACGCTCTCTCATTCTTATAAAGAACTTCCTTAAAAAAAAAAAAGAAAAAACAATTAAAAGTTTCTAAATAAAAATACTAAAATTGGAAGTTAATCGACATGAGACTTATAAAAAGTGGAAGGAGCTGCACAGGGCGGGAGTCAGCTCCCTTCTTAAATGAAGAGTTCCTGTTTGACAGAAGAGTTATCCAGGCATTATACACTGACCTTTAATTTTTTTTTTTCCTAAGCTAGAAGAACATTACCACACACAGTAGAAAATTATTTACACCTGTCATGTGTCATCATTCAGGGACCCGGCGCTGCCACCAGCATTTAATGCTTCCCAGCTCTCAGCCTCCTAACATCTCTTTTCAGATGCTCGTAACCAAGTGCCTGTGAAGTGGGCATCGTACAAGCATCCTGAAAGGAGTTCAGTATTTTGCATTCTTCACAGGGTCTTGTAGCTAATAAAATTTTAAGTTAATCTCCAGTGAATGTGGAGGTAAGAAATACATACTTGGTACTTAAATGTGGCAACGGGCCTAGGGGAGACACAGGATATGATCTTGGAGGTAAAGAGCGCTTCGTTGATGCACAACAGAGGTGGGTTAAGGTTCTATCATCCAGGGTACTTTATTCCCTAGCTTTTGACCTCCATGCAATTTTAAAACTTTTTTTTTCCTCCACTTTAAAATTTCTTTTAATTTTTGAAGCACAGCTGTCTAACCAGGTAGGTAAAAAACTTTAACAGTTAGCTCTGTTATTTTGGGAGACTGTTTCCTACATTAGTTATATTCATAGGTAGAGAAAAACAACTCAAGGAACAAATTAAGACATTTATTTATGTATTGTTACAAATTTGTGGTTTTTTCCATTAAACATATTTAACAGGACAACCTATTTGCACTCAAGGCCTTTCAGCATTTTAATAAGCTAAAATATACACTTTTGGTGCCATATAAATTATGGTCAAAAATAATTCTCAAAGACATACTGAGGGGACAAGAACTTTAAGCAAAATAACTCAAGTTGAAATAGTCAATTCCCTTCAATAGTGGTTTATATTTCATGAGATTATATTCTTTACACTAGCAAACTATATACAAATAATACCACAAAACTACTGTAAATGCAAAAATGTAAAAAATATACACATATACACAAATTGCTGTGTTTGTCTGAACTACCGTACTATTAAGAAATCCAGTACAAATGCACGATTCATATTTACGTACTTAATTTGTAGTATCTAATTTTTCAATTGTAAACAAGATTCAGCATGTAGAGCAACTTAAAACAGTTGTCAGAAGCTTAAATCATGAGGCCTGGAGACTGAGAGAACTATATGCACACTATGGATCCAAACTGACACAAATACCCACACCTTTTCTGACGATGCTTCTATTGCTGCGAGACTTAGGATATTTCAAAGACTTAGGAGTATTTAACTACTCTAAACAAATTCTCAGATTTCATTGTTTTACAAAATGCACATATTTCCATATTTAAAGTAAAATCAGGATTACATTTCCAGGTATATGGATCATGTTGAGTAAGAGTGCCTTCTCATAACCACTTAACAGCTTTTCAGTTTATGAAGAAACCTTTCTTGGCAACTCAATTAAGCAACTGTAAATGAAAGCAAGCAACAGATGTTCACAATCAACCTCTTTACGAGAAAATAAAGGCAGACACATCCCTTAAGCACAGATGAACTCCCTGGTGACTGACCTGGTGCTTCTCATTAGGCAAGTACACACATGGTACGCTGCCTTGCTAAAAAGCTGTGGTAATTAGGGACCAGCAACATATACTGCAAAGAAAACGGAAGCTGCCTTTGCATGGATGTGATGATTTGTTGCTCTCAGTCACTGCTGTGATTCTTATGAAGCATGGTTTGTGGTGTTTTGGTTGTTTTGTGGTTTGTTTTTTTTTTCCCCCCAGAAGATGGCTGTCTTATTTCAGGTACTTCCCAGGCACTCATCAATGTAGTATTTGAAGCGCCAGGATGCTTCAGAAAAGCCAGGATAAGAATTCTGTCTATCAGGACAGTACCCGACTGAGCCACAGCAGTAGAGAATTGGAACATTAAACATGCCAGTCTACACCTGCTACAAAGGCAAGAAGTGCTGGTATCAATAGCAACTGGAAAATTCAAGTACGACAATACTTTTGCAGATCTCCTTGCGTTAACAGAGAATACAGTACGTATCCATAGCCTTCCACTTCCAGGAAATATGTCCAAAAAGCCAAACCTTTTTTTCTTTTTTTCTTTTTTTTTTTTCCTCCAAGTGCTTGAAAACTCATACAGTGTTGAGCAGAGCACTTGATGGATCCCTTTTCACCCATGATATATACTTTTTGATTTAAAACACAAGCTGCTCCATAGAAGACATGTTTTAAAAAAAAGGTCCAAATGTAAAGACTAGTTTGGCAAGCTTGGGGTTTGGTTTTTTTAACATTCCAAACACTGCAAGAACATGTTGCAACTGGTAAAAATGTAGAATATGCACCCAAAAATTAAGAAATTGCTTGTAAAAATAAAATGTTCAAACAAAGCTTAAATCAATTTCACTGAAAAGGCTCAATAAAGTGCAAGCAGTAAATGCAAGGGTTTACACAGTGGAAAAAGTGAAGTTTAATAAATTTGTACAATCTGTATAGCTGATAGAGAGACACTCTATAAAAATGTCTTACCTTGACAGCATGCCCTCATATAAAAATATATTCTAATTGCATTGCACCACAACCAGATCCATGACAGAACTGAAGAAGTAATGAATACAGAAATACCACTGCTCCTTTTCAGCAATGTCAAAAAGGAAGAAAATATGTAGATTTATACTACTACAATATACTCCAATTAACTGGACCAACTAGACCAGCTGAAATTGTGTAGTACGGTAATTGCAAATGAGAATGATGGGCTGCTACTTACTTGCATTGACTCATCATCACTCCTTGAGAAGGCAGCCAGGAGGTGCCAAACTGCCTTCATGGAACTCACTCCTGTGCAAAACGCTCAACCTTTGAGCTCTTGCTAAAGCAGAACTCTCTCGTTACCAGCCAGAGAACTGCCAGCAAGTATTTTTACATCAGAAAATATTTCACATCAATAAATTGGCATGTATTTGTCCTCTCCAAAGCATCTCCTCCTGCTTACGGCAAGTTGTTTAATTGAAATAACCAGGTCTTCAAAGTTTACCCCAGCTTAGATGATTCCAGTGAAGGAAAACAAAATTTTGTAATACCACCTGTCACCCAATGCAAGAATTTGTAACTGGAGCTGTTTTATGAAAAATAATAAAGCAAACTGCTTAGTCTTCCCAGCAGAGGCGATATTTTCAAATCATTTACCCTCCAGCCAGATTCTTTGGTGTTGAGGAATAGCTCATGTAGTATCAGGATGAGCAAGCAGTAACTATTTTCCTACAGACACTCCTATTTGACCCATAAGCAAGTTGCTAGTGGCAGGTATTAAATAAGCGAGAGAAACTACTTCCTCATCCCTCTCAGAGACTGAATACTGATCAAAAGCATCTGACATCCCTCTTTCAGTGGAGATTTCCCACACAGCATATTTGCAGGATTTCCACTTATGACAAGCACAGGACTATGACAAGCTTAAGTTCTGACTAGTCATCCAAAGTCTTAATTAAGTTGGTGAAATTAAAAATGAGTACTTCTCTATTCAGAGTAGTCTTTACTTTTTATCCTCCAGTTTTTGCTAATACCAGGAAAAAAATTATTTATTCCAGTATAGCTAGTGCTGAGACTTTTAACTGCCCAGAAATGGCACAATGTCAGTTATTTAATAAGCTCCGTGGAGATCCTGGTCACCTAATTAAACTGTAAATAATGTCAGTACTAACTTTGATTTTTGAAGTTTTCTTGATTTTTTTTTAAATCCTCTCACCCATCCCCAGTTCAAATTTAATGACCCCAAATACTCATTGTCAAATAACTGACAACACACAATTTAAATTAAAAATACCTTGTGAGAGCAGCAACTTTGCAACAATATGAACTTTAAGTAAAAGCAGATTATTAAAATAAAGTCTGTATAGAATTTTAACTATGAAATTATGAAATAATTTGTTTTTACTTAGGATTTCTCATTCTTACAAAGAACTGTTGGATACAGTAATATTTAAATGCTGTTTTCCTGAAGAGTTATTTTAGCATTGTAATTAGTGTGACAGAAGACAAAAGTGTTTTTACATATAACGAGTATAGTTTAGACAAATTTAAGATACAATTCTGTATGATCATCATCAAATGATGCTCTTTTCAATAATTTGTTTAAGCTTCTAAACGACATAAAGGATAATGCACATTACATTTTATTCACACTATAAAAAAAGCACAATATACAGGCCATATCCTTTAAAGTGCAACACAACAGAACATTTCTGCAACATTCAGGTTCTTCAAAGACCCACAAAAGTAGGTATTTAATATTTAGGAAAAAATCCCGTTCATAGGTGTATCAACACTGAATCTAAATTCTGAATAGTTACCAAGCTTGCCCTTGCTGTAAGTGCCACGCTAAAAGCGATGCTTATGACCACTAAACAATATTGTCTTGCCATATTCCATATTACACAGCCTTCATGTCTCATGTCCAGAACCAAAGCTTTTAGTCAGTGAAGAGCATCTGCAGAGCCCTTTATTGAAGGCAGTTTTTTGACTATGATCAGAAAACATCTTTAAAGTATACTTAGTTTCACCGTACAGGCTACTGCTTCCGATGTTAAATTTGCCAAGAAAAATACAGTAAAGGGAATAGAGCAAGCATGTCTCTGAGCTGGCAGCGCATGCTTCGCTACGTTTGGCACTATCTACCAAAAGTATTGGTAACACACAGTACAAGCGAGTACCAATTTGCTTTCCATTTCATAAATATTTTTGGTTGGATGTTTTGCTAATAATAGTTGAAAACCTCATTTGTTCCTGAGATGAGCATAAGAAAACAGTGAGCTCCATCTAAAGCTGCCAACAGGACAATCTTCTGCATTTCCAGTCTCGCTACCTGCCTGCTGAGCCAGATTTATAATCTCAATCCTCCCCAAGGCGCCACTTCTGAGACTCTTCTTGACGCACATCTGGCCTGATCTGGTTTCTCATTCCACCGAGAACATTTGAGGTTGCCTCTGTTGCAACAATGAAAGGTTTAACCACGGTGGGTGGAATTTGGCGGAGGACTCCTCCCACTGCTCCAGTTACTCCTCTGTTTTCATGCTCACGAGCAGCAGTCTCATAGATGGTTTGGGCTGTGTCTGTAATCCCCTTTAAGAAATTAACAGAAATTAATTAAGCTGAAAAAGAAAAAACAACCACGCCTAATTTTAAGGGAAATTGTAACTGCCTTTGTCTTCTCAGTGATTTGTAACTGTAGTACTACTAGACTGATACAGCAATATGCTATTCTGATACTGTATTTAGGCTAAATCCAGCATTATGCTTAAAGTCTAACAATCTCAGAATTAGCAGTGACTGGGGGGGTGGAGAAGGGAAGGATGGACGTTGTGGGGCAGGAAATCAAGTTCGCTTATCTCAGGATAACTGTAAACCCTCGTAACTGCAGAAAAGTGAAGTCCTAATCACGCTTCTCTGTGTAACATTTACTTCTGCTTCTTTTGATTTTTCCATGCAGAGTTTCTGTCAGTTAGGATTACTGAATGAAGACAGTCTTCTCAAAACTAAAATCCCCTTCTACATTTGGTCAGTTTAAACTAACAATCTCGTATTTTACTTGCTGTCTTAGGAAATATTTCTGAAGTTTGGTTAAGGACAATTATTTTGCACTCACCTCTTTTACTACACTGTATGCTTTGGCTACACCTTCCCGTAGGTCTACTGGCTGATGAGCTAAACGATGGCGAGGGAATCGTTTGATCTTTTTTGCTTCAATAAAAGTAGGCCCTGGTGATACCATGTCATATGCAGTTTCTGCAGCTGCCTGAAGATGAGGAGTGAATGCAATATATTTAAGAAGTCTTATAGCGTCGGATCACAAATTTAAACTACTAACAGGGTGACATAATTGAAATAAAAGAATTGTAATTCCAGAAATAATATTCATTTACATCACATTATGGTTTTTGCACAAGCACTTCTGGAATGGGTGCAGCTGTAACTACACATTAAGTTCCACAATGAAAGAACAAATATTGCAGGTTTTGGTAGGGTTTTACCCCTCCCATTTGCATTCCTTAAAGGCATCCTCTAATCTGCACAACAGGCTTAAGGTAGAAACTGAAACATGTGATCAACAGTACATTTTTTTTACAAACACAGAAGCATGTACATAATTCCACTCACGTGAATAATATCATTGGTTCAAACTTAGACACATCTGCGATTTTTCCAAAAATAGGTAAAAACATATTTTTGCTATGTAATTTACATTGAGGAACAAATTTATTAACACTATAATCCAAGATTAGAGTTAAATCAAAAAAATTTTATAGACTTCATGTACATCAACACAGTATTGGTATTGAGGCAGTATTTCTGTTTGGTTGGCTTTAGTTGAGTTTTGGGGTTGGGGTTTTTTCATTGTTTTTTTTTTTTTTTTATATAAGCACAGATAAGCTGACATTTTAAGGCAAAGTTAAGATTCTTACTGTAAAATACACATACGTGAAGAACACACCTTTCTCAGTATCAGTGATTTTTTTAGTGCAGCTGAGTATTTTAGTATTGAACTGTACATTGTAATACATTAAAGACATGTAACAGCTTCGGTGTTCAGCAATATTTCAACACAACTTTCTAAACATTGCATTTGATGCCACCTCACAGACTGTTGCAAGCTTTGCCCAGTCTCCGCTTTCCTATTTATACAGCAGCTTTTTTTTTTTAAAGACATGCTCCCAACCTTAAATATACAGCATTAAGATATTAGCTTAATATAGAGCACTACTAGCAACACTTCTCATTTTATGTCTAACTCCAGAAGTAATATGCTATACCTGTATAGTCTGAACCATTCTGTTTGTCAGCTCCAGTGCTGCCATTGCAGTGGAAGTACCAAAAGAAGCTGCTCCTCTTTGAAAGCCTCTTACAATCCGGCCATCCTTTCGGTACTGCTCTATTGGTAACCACACCAAGTCTTTCAGACCTTGGACTGAAAATGAAGACACAACACCATAATTAGAAAGTTCTCTTCAATAAGCAGAATGCTTTGAGAGGAAGTGAAAACAAATGTCAATGTTGTGGGTGTTTTTTTTGTTGAGTTTTGTTTGTTTGTTTAATACAACTGTCGTGTGTGTCTGAATAGAAATAAGAATTAACTTACCTAACTGCACTAGAGAATGCATAGGCCCCACTCCTCCCAAAATTCCTGGTAGCTGGTTTTTCTTTATATCATTAAGCCACTCGCTGATAGCATAGGAGAACAATTTATCCACACCTAATAAACTGAAGTCAATAAAATTATTTTTTTTAAAAGAAATGCATTTTTCATTGAAGTAAAGGTGTCATTCAAACAAAAGAAAAGCTGTTTTCAACTGTTATGTTTTGTTGCTGTTGGCGAACCAAAGGTTTCATGAATATATGCTTCATAAAAAGAATTTCAAGACCGCATAATCACATCCAGGTCAATGTCAACGTAGAAAAATTTAAAAAATTTCAGACTAAATTAAAAAATTTAGACTAAATAGCACATATATGAAATACTGTCCTGAATACAGATGTTTTTCTTGAATGCTATATATTTAACAAAAACTAGAATCAAGAAATATTTGTAAAGTCAAAAAGTGTCTTGGATTTTAGAAATACATCTTATCAGAGAATTTTCTTGCTTGCTACATTCAGTTTCTTACCATAAATTAGTTCAATTTGCAATACCAATGTTATTTTACAATTTGATACTTACCCATGTCTGTAACAAAGTCTCTTCAGCTTTAATTCTGAGCAGTTTAACTGAGCAAGTCCAATAAGAATTCCAGCAAGTGTCCCCTGTAAGTGAAATATTTTATGATCACAAGAGTTTATTCATCCTGTGCAATCTCAACTCTTATTACAGGTACTCGTATCTAGAAAACTGATTCTCTCCCAGTCTCCCAAATGCTACTTGTTACAGTGGTAGGAATTATGTTACATGAAAACTTGCAAGAGGTCGAAAACTGGCTTAATCAGCTACTCTTAAGAAAAACATCTGGATACAAGAGGGCTTCTTCAGAAATATTAAGATACAACAAATTGTGTAATTATAGCTCTGGCATTAGTGTGTTTCCGGCATTCTAAAGCTGCTATTTCATGTTTTGACTTCTTTGGCAGCCATGCAAATGCAAGTTGCTGCTTTTACTTGTCCCTATTTTCTTCCATGACAGAGTACAGATCCGGTTCTGCAAACAGGAGTCTTTGAGGGCTGCTCCATAAACTCAGTATGGAATTCAATACATATTTTTTAAAAAAACTATGAGCATTTTTTTAATGTGTATTAGATTCTGCCAGTGTTTATCAAGCCCATACATTACAGACTGCAAGGGAAATAAACAAGGCAAGGGAAGACAACACTTGATTTTATTCTGGGATTAATGAGGAAGAAAACAAGTTGCACAATTCTGGCATGAGATAGTAGTATCATCTTTTGATGGGCACCACAGCTGTGTAAAATGATTTCTAGCCAGTCACTGAGTCTATAAATGCAACTTTCAAGTTTAACTTTGAGCTAACAGTATCTGGAGGATCCACCCCGTAGTTTTCAAATTAAGAGTGAAACAAGGTTAAAGCTTTATTGAACCTAAAAAAAAATGTTCTATATTTCTCAAGTTCACATCAATAATGAGAAGGGAGCATAAAAATAGATCCCAGCTCAGGGGAGAAAAAAACCAAAACAAACAACATCATTTTTTTTGCTCTACAGCATCAGCATTGTATACAAACCTGATCCATTGACACATGTTTGCCGTGGTAATCAAGCCGTATTGGAACTTCTGATGTAAACCGAAATTCTCTGAAATATACAAAGGAAATTTTACAGTGAGAAACATGAAAAGGAAATAAAACTATCCTTCCAAAAAGAAACCCATGATTTCCCATCCTCCTGGAATAGGATGCCATACCATTTTCTGTAAACCATAAGTTCTCTAGTTACTATTAGTACTTCAGAACAAGCGAACAAAATACTATGGCAAAATCAGCTTTTCTTGGTTTATTAACATCCAGTCAACGTTAGCATTTATAAGGAATTTATAAATAAAATATTTAAAAATAAATTTATAATAAATTTAACATTTCTGCAAAAGTGCTACTAATCTTGCAGGTGATTATCTTCCTTCAATTTTCACAGCATGAATTTAATTTAAAAAAAAAAAAACAACAGTATGGCTAATGATGGATGTGGGCAAAATTTAGCCCTGCAGCTGGAACTCATTACAAAATTCTGTTAGTGATATATGTGATGGAGTAGAACCAGTCATTCTCCCATAATTTGGCTCTTCACTGCTTACCAAAGTACACATCTGTTGTTAGAGGTACTTATGATCTGAATACACCAGAAAAAACTTCTGCATAAAAAGCTGCAATTTTTATAATCACTTCCCAGTCAGGACTACATTAGAGTTTTTCTTCTGATATGTTAATCTTGTAACTCTCCCATAATTTCCTCTTCCTTTATATACTCTCATCTCTGGTTTTATTAGCTCACATTTACATTGTTAGACATAAAAGTAAAAAACTGCTCTTTTTATTTATAAAACATCTCATTACTGGTTCTGTGTGTGGCAGAGCTTTAATTAGTTTTATTTTCCTGTCCACAGTAGCGTGCAAAAGTTCATTAAAAAAATCATTAGTTACCTTCTAGTGATCTAAACAAATAGATTTTATTTCCACAATCAGTCAATAAAACAACCAAAAAAAAAAGAACTATGTCAAAAGGTCTGAGTAGTTTATCATCACAATTTCTTAAAGCATTCAGCAGAACAGCTGTGTGTCAATGGAAAGTTTGTTTACCTGAAAAACACTGGCTGATCACTGTACGATGTTACTTCTTCTGAGAAATGATGATCATCGCCATTTACTACATCCACAGAATCAATGCTACCATTTTCATTCGCTTGCTTGTGAGATGAGAAAGAAATGACTGGACTTGGATCCTTAAGGCTGCTGACATGCCTGGGCAAACTACACGTAACTTCAGCACCAGGAGACTTTTTAACTAAGATAAAAATACAATAAATTGACTCCTATTTTTCACAGCAATTAAAAAAAATGGGTTTATACAATTACCTCACTAAGCTCTAATGCTTATTAATACAAATTATTAGCAGGACATTATTTAGATTCTCTTAGTAAGATAATAACTTAGTTATCAACAGAAATTATTGCAAGAAGTTTAAGTTGAGTTTTATGCATCAGCATAAATAATCCATCTAGTTTTAATGGTAGTACTGCAGAATACTTCATTATTTATGCATTTCACTATGACTTCTCAACAGAAATACGTAAAGTATAGCTTCTAACAAACTCACAAATATAGTTAATAGAGCAAATATGCTTTTCAATATATACTGTTTTTTGCATCAGATGGTGTAGTACTCCTTTAACTGTATACATACATTGTAATGCTTATTTATAATTCTGAATGCTGTTCCTTTCTCTAAGGGTTACACAACTTCAAGGGGTTACACAACCTCAAGCTATTAGACAGACTTACTCTTTTATGCAAGAGATATTAAATAATGTACTTGATTTATTTAATAAGTCCTATTATGATATATACAGTCCTCAATTTTTTGTATGTATTAAGTACGTATTAAACATGCTCCAATTTCGGTGAAAACTTTTATACAATGTGGATCCCAGCTGTTGAAGAACTTTGTTAGTATTTATAAGATACAAAACCAAAATAGCTAAAGGTTCTGTGTTCTAACAAATTAGTTACTAATTGGTTTGGTCACCAATTCTTTCACATGCCTGAGATTCACATGTGAACTTACAGACATATACACATATTACAGGAAAAAGAAGCAGCACTTTCATATTAGATTTTTGAAAGGTATACCTTCAGGATCTGGAGTAACTAAGAGTTCTACTTCTGTAGAGAGGCTAGTGAAAAAATCCTTCAGGAAAAACAAGGCATCCTAATGTAAAAAATAAAATACAATTAGGTTAAAAAAAAATCACAGAAAAAAATTCCCCAAAAAGAGATAAATACCCAATTGTATAAAAAATAATATCTACTATTCCAGCTCTTTATTCCTATTTGGATATAAATCAAACCACATTTCTTCTTTTTGATCCTGTAACAAGTGCAGAAGCCACATAGAAATCTAGGACAGAAACCACACAGACCCTCTTGGTCATTGCCCCAGCTCATACAATATGATTTCATAATCTATCTAGCTCTGTCTTAAAACTCCAGGGTTGTTTTCATTATCTCCACTCTCATTTTGGAGATTGTTCCAGAACCCAAGTGTTTTAATGGGCATAAACTTTTCTCTGATTTCCAATAAAATGGTACTCAAGTACAGTTTCTATTCATCTCTAATATTGCCAATGTCAGACCAATTATTCCAGATCAGATCTCGCCACTACTTCATTAAAAGTCATTAATATCTCTGCTGTTAATGTCTTGTCAGTCAGATGCATTGCGCTGGTGCCTTGTTCATCCCATAATTAATGACATCTGGACTTTCTTTTCTTTTCCTTTTTTTTTTTTTTGTTTCTAACTAGTAAGTAGACAGCTTAAGTAGTAATAACAAGAGTTTCTAACATGACTGCATGCAGTCCTGTGATTCCAAGACAGCTGTGGTTAATTTTGCAGAAGTTGTAAAGGCGAATTTTGTTTATGGTACAGAAGGTTAAAGACTTCAAACAGAGGGAGCACATTTCCTCACTAGATGGCAGTATTTCCATGCCATTTTTCTATATGAAATTATTACAAGCTATACAGAGTTCTATTTTTCTAATAGTAAAATGAAAACCTGGTCTCTAATGTGTGCTGAGAGAAAAAGAAGGTAGGTATAGAACTCCTAATTGTGCTCTTGAACAATACCCATCTCTGCAGATGACAAATTAAGCAGGAAATGTCTCAACAAAGAGTAATAACTGCACTTTAAACTTGAATGCATAAACATATGTAGCTTCCTTACTGGTGCAGAAAAAAACCCCAACTGTTTCTGAGCATATGAAAAATTCTTTAGTGAGCCTTTGTGCAAAGTAAAACAATTTCTCCCATTCCTGTTCTTCATGCCACTGCAGTTGATAGGAAGACCATAGACTCCAGAGTATAGAGGCAGTCCTTGACTAAAACATTGTGAACAGCTTGTAGATTAATGATTAACTTATTTTCAATTAAAAACAGCAAATCCACTTCATGAACAAACAAAGCAAGATAAGAGTAAGTATATAGTTTTTAAAAGCCATGATTTCAAAACATTAGAGATCATCATAAGTCTCAGGAGGTAAACTGGTATTACTGAGAAAACAGCCAGATCTATAGATGTTCTTAGTTTTTAAATTAAAAAAGGCTAGACTCAGTAATAGCTGGAGCAAAAGGAAAGTTCTAATGTGGATATAAATAAAAATGGTAGAGATCCAAAGATGTGTGATTGATCATAAATAAAAGAGGTATCAAATGAAGAAAACAACCACATAAAATGTCTGCGCTGGTTACAAGTATCTGGTAAAAAACCAGTATCACTAAATAAATAACAGTTGTTTGTTTGGGCTTTTTTTTTCTCATTGGCATAACCAACCTGGTCAATATTGAGGCGAAGTGGCATTAGTGAAACACGTAAACAACATTCCTGCGGGGATCTGCCAGACTCTGGACGGACATGTAATGCTTTAACAGTTAACTGAGAAAAAGCAAAAAGATAAATAAAAGTAATAATATTCACAATTATTAAATCTCAGACCATTAGCTAGAAAAACCTTTTACTGCAAGAACTCTTTACTAATATGATTACAATTACCAATTATAAACCTAGTGTTGAATAAATAACGTATTATGGTTGTTATAAAAAAGAAAATTAAATATGAAAACCTAAAAAAATTCCCCAAATTCATAAATCCTTTATAGATAGAACAAGTAAGACTACAGTATATCATAAAACTATAACTCTGCATGTGTAATGAAAAGTCTAATCATACTCACACAAGCAGGTATCTGTCCAAAACCAAAATCTGAAAGCTACCAAAGTAGTCCCGCACATCTACTTTTTTAAACTGGCAGAATCTCAAAAACATTAATCCACGACATACTAATAATCAAATTGACTTCTTAATTAGTTTTTATATCCACAAGGAATCAAGGAAGTAATTATCAACAAGTTATATTACTTCAATGTTTCACAATCTCCTCTCTCTTCTTCTGCAAAATTAAGAAACTTACACAATCTCCACAATGATAGTCCAACCACTACAATTATAATTAATTAACGTATTCCATAACAGTACCATGTTTGAATGCGCTTTTCTGGGCATCTCCTTACTGCAGTAGAGATAGAGAAATTTGTTCATCTGCGATGTAGCTAAGCGATCTCTAATCTCCAGGTCTTGAACAATGAAAACCTGCCGTGACACTGGCTGCTCCAACAGACTAGATTCACCTTCTGCACCACCTGGAGGGTACACCTCATGCTGGAATTTCACCTTTTAAAAAGGAGAGAAAACCAGCATTATCAGCTTCAGTGAAAAATAACCTTTAACAATAGAATAGAAGGCTCTGGGTGGACCTTATAGCCCCTTCCAGTACCTAAAAGGGGACCTACAGGAAAGACAGGGAGGGACTCTTTATCAAGGAATGTAGTAATGAGGGCTAACATTTTTAAATTGAATGAGGGTGGGTTTAGATTAGATATTAGAAAGAAATTCTTTACTGTGAGGGTGGTGAGACACTGGAATAGAGAAATTGTGGATGCCCCATCCCTGGAGGTGTTCAAGACCAGGCTGGAAGGGCTTTGAACAACCTCATCTAGTGGAAGGTGTCCCTGCCCGTGGCAGGGGGGTTGGAACTAGATGATCTTCAGGGTCCCTTCCAACTCTAACCATTCTATGAGTCTAATATTATTTAAAAAAAAAATAAAACAACCAAGCAAAAAACCCCACACCACATAAGAAATTTAAAAGCCATCTACTATTTAAAATTTACATAAATAATATTAGGATTTCTGAAAACTATTCACATTTTTGCACATCTAGCAGTAGAAATCTTCCTAGTTGTGCACATGTTCATATTTTTGGATGCAAATTTGAGCCAGAACAGAGAGTGAGTGTAAGACAAAGAACAACTTCAGCTTTTCATTTTAATATGACTCTGCTTTTTTCCTCTCCATCCTAACATCTTTCTTACATCGTGAAGCCTGTACAGGGCAATCTTGTAGTTCTTGCATCCTGCAACTTCTACACTTAGGAAACTAAAGTTTACTCCCTACCATCATGCTTCTCAAGTAGCTTCTTTTAGTGTCAGTTTCCTTTTTCTTTACTCACTTTAGTCCATAGAAATTCTAATCTTTCTTAAACTCTGAAGAATACCGAATTCTCTCCTTTTCCTCATCTCTTGATGTAGTTCTTGTTTTCAAACAGAGACCTGTGGTCACCTACAAACGATTCCCTGTCTCAGTAACTCCCATCACATCCTTGTCTGTAATGTTAACGAAGCAGAGGACACATTGCAAGCAGAACAGTGGCCTCTACTGCCCAGATAAAAGCAGTGTTTCTAACATCTCAGTATGCCCAGTTTTCAAGATACATGTCATAATGAACATTTAAAACATTGAAGAGAAAAATAGATGGTTATCATAAACACTGCTTAGAAACTTTGTTTTTTGACACTTGTCTTTTCTCCTTAATTTCATGTTTAAACATTCTTATTGTTAAGTCTTGTACCAAGTTAGGGGTACAAGCAGGGGAAAAAAATAAAATACTTTCTGCCTTAGTAATAACACGAACTCATAAAACACCTGCAAATTGAGAGAGATAGATACACTTCTACATATGAAGTTTTCCACGTGGAATATTAAATGCTTCCTTTTTTCTTATTTTTTATTGCAACGTCACGTTTTCTTCTTAGAAAATCCTAAGATAAGTATCAAACATTTCTGGCAGGTTTGAAGTGCTAATGGGATGAATACTAAGCTCTAGAAATGCATGTAGATTACAAAAGGCATTTAAGTTTTATATAGTATCTTTCACGTTTATGGAAATGTTTGAGAAAACACTATTTTAAGAAGATCTTGTTATTGTTCCATTTAACATGAAATTTGGTTAACTACTTGCCAATATTCTTCACAGTACCAGAACTGACCATCTAGTTTCCATGTTGGAGCTAAGCACAGGCTTAAAAGCAAGAGTAACATGCTTATGTCTGAAGGGTGCTAAATATGTTAGGGGAAATAGAGGAACTATACTGTGATATAACTGGATGTTATTTAATATCCAATTATCATCAGCTGATACACTGAGAGTTTCAATAGATCTACAACCCAGTTATTTTGCTAGAACATTTAACTTCATAGTAAGCGTACCAATTCAGAGTAGAACTGAAGACAGAAAAATAGAACAGCAGTTGTAAAACATGGCTATAATAAACAAAAACTTTAAGAATATGATAATAAATATCCTTCATCTTTAGAAATCTGTTTATTCAGCAAGTGAAAAATACTGTGCTAGAAGAACTAATACATTTTTTGTTAAACAAATTCTAAATTCAACACCTGAAAAGTAATCGTTTAGATATAGATACTAATGGAAGAAGTCCTACTGAATTCTAATGGAAAGCTGTCATCAAAAGGATATAAAATGTAAAAATATTCACACACAGCCATGGCTGAAGCTGTTTCTGTCATTCACCTTGCTTAACTGTATTTCCATTAGAAAGTCTGGGTTTCTTCCTCTTCCCCCACATGCTGTACTCCGTCCATGCCTCGTTGGTGTATGAGATGGAGAACTATGGGGACTTCTGGGGAAATAAAAAAGGAAAACACACTTTCACACATTAAACTTAAAAGGTATCTCACTATTAATCTAACACTAAAAGCACATATGTTTTACTGGATATCGCTTATTGGTGTTTTAATGGTTACAAGAGAAAAATACCAGGAAATACCAAAAAAATATTGGAAGCTTTGTTACTGTTGACCAACTAAACACTTCAGTAGAATGCTAGTTATATGCTTCCCACCAAATTAACGCTCATAAAACATCTTCTTAATTTTGGGTGCAATAATATGAATTACACTTTAGTTTACATGACACCCTGAAACCCAGACTCCAGCTACCATCGCAATAGTCTTTTATACTCCTTAAGCCCAATCTCTTTAGGAAAATTTAACTTGGAAGCAAACCTCATCCCTCCACCCCCCAAAAAAACCACCAAAACGAAAACCAGCTTGTCCAGGTTAAGGCAGGAAAATTATACTTTGATGTGTGGAGCTAAACTGAATAAGAAGATTCTAGATTAGGGTCCTTTCCAATCCAATCCATTCCATTCTATGATTCCAACCCAATCCCTCCCCTTGTGAGGAGGGAGCAAAAAAACCAGTGAGGGAGACTTGAAATTGAAGAGTGAGATTACTAAATTTTCCCTTCGATTTGAGGTTATTTTTAAATGTTCTAATCTACAGAATTACATCAAACACTTACATGAAACTTTTAGCTGGAGATGTTGGTGGTGCAGTCCCAAAATCCCTTCCACCATAAAGATGCCAAATAAGAGAGATTTCCTTCACAACATAGCGTACCAGAGGAACAGGAAAATGAAGGGGAGCTTTGCTTGTGTCTGTTTTTTTTATAGGCTGGCTGAAATGATTTTCTTTTATGACAATTGCATCATCAACCATTATTTTTATTACTGGCTCTTCCTCTTTTTCCTATTTAAAAAAAAAAAGGTATATAGCATTGAGTAGGTGAAATGCATTCTTTCTTTAATGTGATGTCTAATTCTTTTGTATGAAGAGAAACTAAAACTATTCTGTACTGTCTTCTGAAGCTTATACAACACAGGATTGGTTTAGCAACGATTCTTATAAAGTAACTTAAAGACATAAACATATAAAAATAAACTAGAAGTTGAGAAGTAGTTAAAAAAATTGTCATTCAAACTGTAAACAAGAATTGAAAACAAATTAAAAAACATAGAAAAGGCCACACTACCATATTAGCACTTTTGGAAACAAGCTGAAAGATAACTGGGTAAATACAGCTTCTAAGCAGGAATCCAGAACTGCTTCTGTCCATTAAGAAGAATTCAACCAGAGATACTACAGAAAACAGCTTGTGTTCATGTTTTTCAAGAGTTTGAGTATGGTTTCCTAAGTCTTCTAATGCAGTGGACAGACAGTAACGTAAAGTGACACACAAGCTTTTCTCTGAGGTTTGGCAAGGATCTTAGACCCATAAAAGCATTGAAAGCTTAGACTATGAGAAAAATGAATAAAAAATTAGAAGAAGTGCACAGCTGCTATTTTGATAAATACTGTATTTTGCTTAAAGTATTTTTTTCTAACTATGCCATTACTGCAAGTCAAAATGGCAATGACAAAACATGACTAAAATTTAGGAAAACTGCCAGTATAATTTAATGTGATATTCAGATAAGAGAACAATTCTATACTGCTGAGATATAGAAAAATCATATATATATTTGAAAATACGTGCATTCATTCCTAAAAGTAACAATGCATTAAAGCCTTTCAAACAGAAAGATTATTTTTCTGCTATTCTGCCCACTGCTAAAATCATCATTAAGCGATCACAAAAATGTATGAAGTCTAATTTGTCCAGGTCTTTACATAGGCTTATCTCTAATTCAGTTTATATATGATTTGTTAGTGTTTTTTTTTTTAGTAATTCTCAAAGCTTCTTACAGCCACAGCAACTTTGGGTGCAAAAAGAATGCAGAAATCATCGCTTTCCGCGGGAACATCTCCCATGGCCTCATTTATCAGGTGATGAGTGAATGAAGCATAAGTGGGACTTGGATCTTGTGAGACATTTCCACTTTCGTCTGGAAACAGGAAGAGATCTGAGCAAGATGGCTCCTGAGTTTGAGATCTGTCATCCAAAACTCCTGGGAGTTGAAGGGGGGTAGAGAAAAAACATGTTTCACTGGAAAAATCTTTACAAAATATGAAATGTAACAGTTAAATAAAATTTGTTACTTCAATTACATCAAGAGAATCTTATTATATCTTGAATCAATTCCTACTATAAATAAAATACAACTTTCAAAAATTAATGTACTATACAATTGAAAGCGATTAAGATATACCCATAACTAGTTACTAGTAGATATAAATTCAAAAAACATAGAAAAAAATATTTGTAAAAACCCCCAAAGATATAGAAAAAAAAACATTTTTATGCCCAAGTTTCTCATTCTGTGAGTAAGACTACCACATCAGTAACTTTAGTACTACACTGACTGCTCACTGCCCACCATCAAAAAGAAGACCATACATCATGGAAATAGTGTAATTCTCCATTTGCAGTATGAAATCCTTAGCCAATTTAAACCTGGATTTAACTCTAGCCATGATGCAGAAGCCATAATTCTGTGATAAAAATCAATTGCCTTGTTTTATCTGTTAATTGAACGATTTCCTCATAGCTAAAAGTTCCTTCTGTGACTCAGAACTGTACCATGCTCCTAGACTGCCTTCATACACAGAACAGAGGTCTTTGATTCCTCCACAGTGGAGTATGCCATGTAAAAACTTACACCCATACTAACTTATACTCCTGGAGAATTTGGGGTCTTGACAGAGTCCCACAGTCAGATTCCTTCATTGCTGTTTTCAGTATCTCAGTAATGTGTATTTGACTAAAATCTTAAATTACTTTTGCAATGCTGTTACTAAAAGCAAGAATGTTTGACAGTTTGAAGACTTCAGACAACAAAGGTACGCTCCTATTTTTGTTGCAGCATCTCTACACACACAAAAACCTCAATCCCACATTCCTTCCAGAAAGGTTGTTACCTTATGTGTGCTTATGCCTCTAGAGGGTTCTTACCATTAGACTCTGGCTTCATGGCAGAAGCAGCCTGTTGAGTCTCAATTTCCTCCATTGCATCACTC
The DNA here is from genome assembly GCA_026413425.1 of Tringa solitaria. Taxonomy (NCBI): domain Eukaryota; kingdom Metazoa; phylum Chordata; class Aves; order Charadriiformes; family Scolopacidae; genus Tringa; species Tringa solitaria. The sequence goes on from JAOXJM010000041.1 coordinate 7,803,529, forward strand.
ATCAAATCCCGTAAAATCTGTTGTTCTGTTTCAGCAAGGACTGGTCCTTGGGAAGACGGTGGGCTAAAGGTCTCTACCTGTAGGAGAGGAACTATACAGTTACATCTTTAAGACAACTACAACATCATGCTGAATAAGATTGTTAGAACAGCTTGATACACAGCTCTTTAAGAAGTAACACCTTAACTTTATGAGTAATCAAGTGAGCTTAAACTGAGCTAGATGATTCATAAAGTAGGTTAGAACACTATGGTTCAGGGTATTTAGATCAGAGTACTTGGACAGCTCCCATATGTCCTGGAATTTCTTTCTTTAGGTAACAAAGTACAACAGGTAAACAGAACAAAATATTTTCAAATATTAAGTAGTGACCAAAGCAGAAAGAAAGGGCACTATTTTACTCTCATATGTATTTTAAGTTAGACGCAACCTGTTAATTTCTTTGCAGGAAATCTTACAGTCTTTGGAAATAGAATGGGGATATCAAAAATTAAAACATTACCAGGAAGTATAAAGTTACATTATTTTGCCATTTTATACCTTCATTTTTGGCTTGCTAACTCCACGTTTAATCTCTGTCTTTGCAGGTGGATGTAAATCACCGTAACTTGCAATATATTGTATAAGATTCATTAGTGCAGCACACGAATCGGAGCAGGTACGAATATGGATTACATCACTGGAACAGTGCAGCTCAAAACGTGGTTTAGTCTAGATAGCAACAATAAAAAGATAGGAATACACTTCAACCTGAAGTTCCATAAGAATACCATCTATACACAGCTGGTTTTAAATTCATTTACTTAACTAACAAAAAAGGACTTAAAATAATAGTACACGTAAACTGAAAAACCTTCCTTGATTCTAAATATAATATAGTAATTTTCAAATCACAATTTGTCATGGAGATTTTACATTTTGGTTTATTTCTGATTAAATACTTACTCTTTCCTCATCAGAATCAGATTTTACTGCTGTAATGGTTAGTTCCAGCAGTCCCATATCCATAACACGAACATAATCTGAAAGAAAACGAGTAATAGAAAAAAAAGTAAAATAAAATGAAGACTTAAACATCCCTTTGCTATGTATTTTTGCTTATTAAACCTTTAGAAATAGCACGAGTGTAAAAAGGGATCTTATTTATCAAAACCTTTTGTATCTCTGCATTTCCTTCTTTTATAAGGATTACTCTCAGAGTTCAAGTTTCTCAAGCTACTCAATTCAAGAACTCAAATCTTTTCAATCCAATGTATCACTCCCACTGCCACCATCTGTGTGCAGCGTAATCTTTTAAGGTATTTATCCTCATCCTATCTGTATGAGTCAGAGAAGCAGAGGCACACAGAAGTTGGGTGACTATGCATTGTAGCAGTTTTTTAGTTGAAGTGAGAGAGGACATTATCACATTGTACTAATCTTTCAGTACTGTAAATAACTTACATTGCCCTTTTCTTATTTAAAGAAAATAGGCACATCTTTACTCTGTCCTTCACTAAATATCTCTTACTTAGGCTAAATACACAGTTTTGTGGGCAGAGGGATTCATAAATTTCTCCAGTTCATTTGTTAAATATTGGTTCGAGTACATCAGTCCTTAAAGGCTGTTACTATACGAATGCGAGCAAGCCAGTCGGTATTGCTCTTTTCAGAACCTAGAACACCATGCCATGTAACAGCTTTCAAGTTCAGCTATTTAGAATATACATTTCATAAAACCGATCTGTTTTCTATGAAGATTTCTTTCTACACCAACTCCAGATTTTTAGAAATAAGCTTTTTTGAAATACACATTATGGAACTGTAATAAAGAAGTCAAAGACTTGCAAGTTGCTGTTCTCTGACATATCTCTGCATCCACAAATCCAACCTCAAGCCCTCTGATTCTCATCAACACTGCATTATTCATTCATAGTCAGCTTGCTGCTCATTATTTCCTCAGACCTTTACTTCAATAACCTTTATATATGCTGAATATGCCTGTAATTTTGTTTCTTTACGCTCTGCTTTACATCAGTCACAGCTAGAACATCCTTACCTCTATGGAGGTTCACCATAACAGTGTTGCACTTGTCAGACAGATGCAAAGCAGCTTCATCTAAAATTATCCTGAGATTACAAAAAAAGGAGGAAATAAACATGTTGGAGAAATGTTGTGCAATTCACCAGAGAAAAGAAAAAAAAGTACTTAAAACCACAAGCATATCTACCATATCTAAAAACTGAACTGTTCATTTTAACCTTTCATAATTTCCAAATCCACTGGTAATTAACCACTGCAAGATATTTTCACCATCACTAATTTTATTTGCATTTCAATTAATATATTTGATCCTGCCTAGAATAAAAAGTAGTGCTTTTAGCATACAGAATTAATGCTTATTTTCTTTTTTGCCTTTTTTCTGTTCAACAAAGTAACAGGCTCATTTGTTTCAAAGGTCATTTATAAGGTTTTATCAATAGAAACAAGCAACTTGGCATGTTTCACATCAGAATAGGCATAACTGAACATTCAACTGAACTTGCAAGAAAAATTATTTAAGAGTTACAGAAATGTTCAGTATTCACTAAATATTTCCTAAATTAATATACTGCCTCCAAAGAACAAATCTTTAAGAAATCTTTAGGTGCTACTAATTAACAAAATAGACACAATTTCATTTCAGGACATCTTTAAACCATATTAAAAACTGCATAATTGCTAGTTGCTAAAGAAAGGAATCCAAATAAAAAATAATAAAATTATTTAACCTAATAAACCAGAAGGATTACACATGAGCAAAGTGTATTTCAAAAGATGCAAACCAGCATGCACATTTACATAACACAAATGCTTTCTAGGTCAAAAATGCAGACAGGCATTACAAGTTTTACAGGAGCCTCCATGTTTCACAATCACTTAAATTATACCTGAGAGTAGAAGAGGATTTATCTACTGCAACACTGCTGGAAATGCTGAAAGTTTCAACAGTAAGTAGAGATCTGACTGGCAAAAACAAAGGCCTAACAAAAAACAGGAAAAAAAAAATTAATACTCTGTACCTGTTTAGAAGTGCAATCAAAGTCTTACAGATTACCTAACTAGATCTTCCCAGGCCTAGGCAAGGCCTTATCCTACTTCAAACTGCTTACAGTTTAAGAGATTTCTGTTAAGTACTTTTTCCAAACAAGCCCAAATAAATATCCTTTACTATATACATACTTGAACATTCCTAAAGAATAAGTACATAGCTGCAGCGCCACTAAGTGACAATACACTTGCATTTTATTTACCTGTAATCAAGAGCACAACTCCACAGATGTACATGAAAAGTTGTAATTGTAGCCGGAGGATTATATCCCAGAACAGGCTCATCAGAAATATTCAGAAAATATAAGATCTAAAAATTACAAACATATTATTATAATACTTCAATATATGTTAAACTAATAAACAATTATGTGTTAGAAAAGAGAAAATCTGTAACAGATATTAAAAAAAGTTTGATTAGTAGAAGGAAAGGGGAGTGAACAATCTCAGATATTTAAAGGTGTTTACCCAATATCTGAATATAGAAAAGCATAGAATGTAAACAGGGCAAAAAAATACAACATCCAAACCACAACCTCAAAGGTATGGGAAAGACCAACCCACAGATGCGCAAGTGGCTACTTGTACAGTACCTCACAATCCATTTTTAAAGCATTTCCCAAACGCAGTCTCATTTGTCTTTCGTTGCAGTTGTTATTATAGTGTTAGTATTTTCTTTGTTTTCTATCTGAAAAGCCAACTTTTCTTGTAATACTGTAAATTGGTAAAGTTACCTTCAAGTTACCTTTTTTATTTGGGAGGGACGGGAAATATGCTCAGAACGAGAAATACGTGCACATGCATTGTATATACTGCTTTTTCATACATTACTGCATAAAATAAATTCCTATCCTTCTCTCTCAAATCTGCTATGCTGTAAAAGTTCTTCTTAAATTATTCCAAGCCTGGGGCATACCAACACTGTCAGCCTTTTCATCATTTCCTCTATCTACCTCACTGGCCAATTTTTACTTCCTCCCACCCTTTCCAAAAAAGATTCCCAAGTGCATTAAGGCAATGTTAACTGAGCAAAAAATCAGAGCAAATGATCAACAGTACAAAGTGGGCTACGCGAACACATAGGAACACCATGCTGACAAGAAAGTAATGACACACAAGAGTCCAAAGCACTAAATTCAGTTCCATACAGTTAAACTGTAAAAACGCACGTTAAAATAAGCATATCATACACATTTGAGAATAGACCTGAATGTCAGGCTTTACTACCTGCAATCCAGTATGGCATAAGCACATGTAAGAACAGTCAACTGGACTACTACTGTGCTAAATGTCCCAGCTCATGCACGTTACACACAGCTCCCAGATCACCGGGCTCTAGCACTGCCTGTTCTGCTCTCTCTGCATCCACATCTATCAGTACAACCCTTCTAATTCAAAAGTTTGCATTATAAGCATTTATGTAAACTGCTGCTTACTACTTCCCTAAATTCTTCTCAAATGATAAACAACAGGAAACACATAAGGGACAAAAGAGGACTTGAGGAATGAAATGAGCAGAAGTGGAAAAAAAATACAGAAATGCTTTCAGCACTGCAAGCAGCACATTTGTTGAGGGTGGCTTTTTACATCAAGGATTACCTAACTACTTGAGTAGCACTGGACTACTGAGATTTTCCTTCTGAACTTTAAAAAAAACCCAACCAACCAAAAGACCCAAAAAAACCTCAGAACCTTCCTGACACATCGTGGGCAAAGATGTAGGATCATAAGAAGAACTGTAGCAAATGAATACACAAGTAAGAATTCAGGAACAAGACTACAGTCTGTCGGTGGTCTCAGAGAGAGACAAGAAAGAAAGTAAAGCATAACACTTTCAAGAGCAGAGTAAGGTAACAATATACAGCCTAACAGAAAGAGTTTCCATTGAGGTTTAGTTTGGTACTTAAAGTAGTTGTAAACGCCGTGAGACTGAAATTGAAGACATAGTTGAGAAAAATGTAGCAACCTGACCTGTTCATGCCAGCTTAAACCTGAAGGCAGTACCCTGTGCTGAAGGGTGGCTCCTCTTAGTCCAACAGCAACTAGAAATTCCTGCATAAGAAAGTTGCATGAGTTAGTTTACATGAAATGCAAGTAACTTTTTGAAATCGAGATTATGAAACACAGTCCCCCTTCTGCTGCCAAAATCTCCAAGTGTCTAGAAATGAAGAAAGGACTGGGCCAGGATTGAACATTTAAAAATAAAACCCTGCTTCCTAATACAGAAACCCTGGCTAATAGAGCCTAATACTTTTTGCAACAGGATAGTTCAGAAATGACAATTTTGTTGTGGTGGTAGAAAGGAATGCTACCTGTTCAGTCACTCTGGGACTCACCAGGAATTACCAGGAATACCAACCCAATGTAGTTCTTTCTTCTGCTGTTCAAATATGAGTCCATTGAGCCCCTGTGACACTGTGCTGGTCTGCAAAATCCTCATTTTCTAGATAACTCTACCAACCTGTTTGTCACCACTACACCAGCAAAAAGGTCATCTTTTAGCCATGCTAATGAATGCTACTATCCGAGCCAAACGTACCACTCATTTACCAGTGCCACTCCAAATAGGTAAGCGAAGGCTGCTTATTAGATGACACTGCTAGTAAGATGGGTAGAAAGCTTTTAATTCTTTGTATTTGTTCTTGCCTGGTTTGGCATCAGATTAAAATTCAATGAAAGAAAAACAAGAAAAAGGAGAACTGACCAAGAAATGCATTCAGTAAAAAATATACAGTGTGATCAGCGAAGTGATGCATTGAACAAATTAGTAAATTATGCTGATAGTTAAATTTTACAATCCACCCAAAAGATCCTAACAGAAAATTATAGTTTGAGGATAAGTGGTTCAGAATTATATGGTTTCTTCATCTATACTCCTTGCACCCCACATCTAGATGCTTCCATATAAACTAAGGTAACTTCAACAATTTCAAAAAGCACAAATTTGAAACCACAAACCTTTGTATTGCTCTCTATTTTATCTGATTGGATTTTGACCGCAACAGTCAGCATACTTGGACAATCCACTCCTACACCATCTGAAGTAGTCCTACTAAGACCATCTTCTTCAGAAAAACAAATAGTAGGTTCTAACCAATGGGGACGTATTGTGCTGGGCAGTCGCACTTCAGCAGAAGGGACAACCCCATCTACCATACCTGCAAAAAGATTTTAAGATGAGTTACCTCATGCTTCAAAGCTGGTACAAATGAAGAGTTAAGGAAAATCTTTTTTATGTTTAATGCCTTTAAAATTATTTTAATTACTAAAGTTAGTCACACATGCTGACAACCAACTATTGTGAAGGGGAGGTTACATGTAATTCAATATTTAAAACCATGATTCTAGCTAAAATCTTCAGTGTGACTATAGGGTTTGGGTTTTTATTTGCCTGACAATTGGCAAAGTTGAAATGAAGGACAGAAATTTCTTATAGGTTACATGGAAAGATAAGAATACATCTCGCCTTTTAATTTTATGAGATGGTGCCATTAACCTCTAAACACACAATAATTAAGCCCCACACTAAAAATCCGTTGACTACGAATGATTCAGACATTTGAGGGGAAAACCTTAAAAGGTTTAACTACATGGGCGTTACCAGCCATACAAACTACACAGTCAACTTAAATTTCTTCACCCACTGCCTACAATTATCTACCCAGGAAAGATAGAGCAGCCACTGGTAACTTGTACCTTTTTAAATTAAATAACTAATAGCACGTAGGAAGTGTGTACTTCCGTAATAAAGAACGGGTTGTACAGCTAACTTGCCAGAGGACCACAGTATCTTTAGAGACCTGCAGATGCCAAGGAAGGTTTGAGCTAAGCTAAGTAAATACAGTTATCATAAAGTTGTATTACTGTAACATTTAGGAGCATTAGTCATGAACTAAATTTATTGTGCCAAATGATGCACTATCAGAAAAGAAAAAAAAAAAAAGACAGCATTTCTCCTAAAAAACTTCAAGCTTATCCCATTTCAAATTTAGTCCCAAAGCCACCCCAATGCCACCCCTACCTTGATGATATAAATTGAGGCTGCTACAATGGAGACAAACATAGTGTCTGTCCTCATAGCCTTCATATTTAGTCACGCTGAAAAGCGAACCGCTGTTGAACTCAAACCAGAATTCGCCGTATTTTCCTTCCAGTGTATTTCCATCATCCTGCTGAAGAAGGAATAGAAATGATAAAATGACAGTTCGCTGAAATTTACACTAAGTGTGGCAAATAACTTAACACTTGCTACCAATATATATTTTCCTGCTTGTATTTAGTCATTCTCATGTAAATCAAACAGAATTGCTAAAATATTGTGTTGCATTATTGTCTAGTTATAGTACAATAGTATGATGATTACAGAATTACTGCTCTAAACACCTGCTCCTTCCAGAAACAGAATATACAGCGTGAAGGGAATCCCACAGTCAAAACAACAGAACAACTTTTTCCAGCCCCATGTCTCACCTTTACATCTGTGAATATTGACACTAATCCATGTGTCACATTTAGCAGAACAGAGAGAAAGCTTTGGGAGTTCTTATTCTGAGAGTCAAGCTTTTTCCTTCTGCGTGAACGATAGTTCGGATCAACAGTGGAATAATACTGTAGTGTTTCTTCCTCAGATCCACTCTCATCATCTAATAGATAAAATGAAAAACAACTAACTCTCTACCTAGTACACATATTATGCCAATACCTCATTGTTTTCCTATCAGTAATGCGATTCTATTTCACATTTATTTCACTTAAACAGTAATCTATGTTTTTTCTTCTTGGTTTAAGTAAATCCTTTCTTATAACTTTGAGAATTCTTTCCACCATCAGTTTAATCACTTCAGCCAATTATGCTTTCAAATCACTATAATTCTAGATGATTTATTAAGTGTATTACCATAATTAACTGCAGATTTAAATTGACTAAAGCTGTCTTTACTGAAAGTGTTGATGAGCTGGCTGGCCACAGAGAGTCCAACACCATAAGAAAGGTTTTCAAATGTTTCTACAGGAGATGGAGCTGTAGGTTCCCACAACAATAAATCGTTGCTGATCCTAGGAAGAAATACATCATCATTATACAAAACATATGACTATATTCCCACTTAATATAAGGTCAGTCAAGCAGTATCCCCTTTGCAGACTTCATGTAACAAATGTCAGACTTCATAAACAAGAAAAAAGTTCAAGAGCACAAGAAAGAATAATGTATTTAAGAGTAAAAGTGATAAATAATGAAAGTATCTTTTTTCTGTAATTATGGTATGCCCATATGTATGTCTGACATTTGACAGTGACACAAAGCCTCTATTCGTAGGTGTGTATTAGATCAGTAGGTTGGAGGCGGCATAACAAAATCCTATTTTGACCACGTCAATTTTCAAGCAAAGTTGGAGGGAACATTAGTTCTTTTGATCTCAAGTAAGTCTGTGTCTCTTGGAGTAAAGATATACGTGACATTCAGTACAGAAGCAGAACCAACAGATGAAAGATTCAGCTTTGCCACTTCGGAAGTGAAAAAACGCTTTAGAAACAAAGCAATCCCCATCAGAGGATAAAATAGATCAGCATCTCTCTATGTAGCTAATGTGTAGCATAATATCTATTTTTTAGTTTATTTAATCTAGTTTATTTCTTTGTTTTTGAAACAGAAGACTAATAGAACAAATACTGAACACGTATCTGTAAGTTGGGTTCACTTTCTCTATATTTTTGTAAGCTTTTGTGAAGCTTATAGAACTGGGTTGTTCCCCCTGCCTGCCCTGTAGACTCCTTAATTTTTAGATGGAAAATAACTGAATAAAAACCTAAGAATAAAATTGCAATGTTTTTTGAAGTACAATGATCTATTTATAGAGGAAAATTCAGAAAGAATAGAGTAAAATTAAACATTGCTAACAGATATACAAAGTGTTCACTGAAAGCAAAAAACTATTTAAACTTTACCTTTTGTTCAGAAAATCTGCCAAACACTTTTTAGCAGCTGGCTGTTATGGCATCAATCAGATATATGACAAAGTGTTTCTTGTGTTAACTTGGAAGAATATTTGTATAGCTTTTTATGTTCTTAGAAAACTATACAAATGAATTCCTGCTATAGCTGCTCATTCAATTGCTTTTCTAAAAACGATTAACAGAACTAAAAGTACAGGTCATAGTAACCAAGTAAAATAGTTCTCATACTTGCCTATTGTAAAGTTTTTCATAAAAGCTTTTGTTTGGTAATGTTAAATGAATGTTTGGTAACATGAGTTCCAGTACATAATGAGAATTGCTAATTGTTTTATCTTGAAATTCAGTCATTTCAACTACATCTCCTGGCATCACCATCTGAAAGGAGAAAAAGAAAAAAAAAAGTTAAAAAACCCCAAAAAACTGGAAGCCAGAAGATGCATACAAAGGAGTGAGAATATATTCGGTTTGTCTACCATAAGCACAAAGCAGTAACAAAATTCTATAGTACCTCTTCATTTTCAAACATAACCCTACGAGAAGAAAAAGGAGAAGGCTCTGGTCTTCTAATATCACAGACATCCTTCAAAGAATGAGACCCTCCTTCTTCTTCCTCTTGAAAGTTATTATCACCTTCTTCCTCCTCAGCTGCTATCCTTTCCAGAATAGAGTGCACAGCCAAAGGGTTTATTTTCAATACAATCCTGACATTGGAGAAGTGACACAGAATAACCCATTAGAGATGCTTAGGATTTTTATATTGATGTACAGTCACATGTCCCCTAGCTCTACTAGCATTAAATGTGCATAGACTAAATAGCTCGAAGACCAGGGATTTTCTTATCAGACAGTAATGTATTTTATTAGACAAAGCAATACCACTAAGAAAAACAGCAAACCTATAGGCACAAAGTGACAGAGAAAAAGAACCATCAGGAGAAAAAGTGTTTGCCTTTCTCAGGTATCTCAGGTGATTAGGTGACCTAAGAAAAACCTACTGCTCTCCAAAAATAATGCTTGTATCATTAAACCATCAACAGCTATTAAAAATGTTCTGCTAAATGACTTAGCATATTACATGCACACACTGGTATAGAAAAGTTATTCGTACCATTGCAAAAGAAAATCATGCTAAGAAAACATCTATACAAAAATGCAGTCAAAAAGTCACTAAATTTTGTGGCAAAAAACGTATGTGGCAAATACTGCAGCAAATCTAAAATTGCCTCTTTAAACATCTTATGTGCTACAGCTCTTAGGTTCTGTTTAGTAACTCTGAAGTATCATATTGCCTTACAAATGACATAAGCTGCAGTAATTCAGTCACAATGTAACTATCCTTATTGTCGTTACAGCTTTATACCAGCTTATATTTTGAGGCAAAATTCCACTGAGATCTTTTGTTCTTTGGTATTCAGTCTTAAACGTAAAAGTAGGAGAACAGCTAAAGTGACAAAACCAAAAATGGAAGAAAATTTCAAGTCTAATCATTCACGTAACTTTCACTGAAAGGTACTTAAGACTATGCAGAAAACATTATACATTAAAACCATCTAGAATTATTATAAATGGAGAAGTTTTGGTTGCTTTGTTGGCTTTTTTAAAGAAATTCTTGGGGTTTTTTTCAATAGCTACATGTTCCTTCTTTGCAAATTATTTTAAAGCATTTACCATACAGGCAG
>JAOXJM010000041.1:7814332-7889693 GCA_026413425.1 Tringa solitaria
AGGTCGACACTCCCACCCAGCTTGGTCTCATAAGCAAATTTACTGAGGGTGCACTAAATCTAAACAACTCGCTCTAAAAAATAAAGTATTATTTTACCGAGGCCAGTCAAAATTGTCTGCTGATGATGTTATATCTCCATCTATGCCACCAGACACTTGAAAAAATTTTATTGGTGCTTCTGCATTATCTTCTTCAAAGGAACCTGAATAGAAAAAGATTTTTTAAAAATTAACACAGGAATGACAACTGCTAACTTGAGGTTGCCCACTCCTCAGGTTGGAGTCCAACAGGCTAACTTTTCATTGCTATTACTAAGGTAACTCATACAAATTCTGTAGTCTTTTCCTCCAAAATTAAATATAAATTCTTAGAAACAAAAATTATTTCACATTATCTTCTAGCTGGCAGCAGCTAGAAAACCAGATGCTTCTAATGGACAGATACCTGCATTTAAATTTATAGCATCACTACATCATGTCACAGTCTTGAAAAGCACATGGAATGACAAATCAGCAGAAAAGGTTGCAAATATAAAACAGACTCACAGATTTATTACTTTGAAAGATATTAGAGGCATGAAAGTATTAAAGTTTTCTCAATAACAGTTATTTAGGACACCATTCACTTCATTTAGTGGGAGATGTTCCAACCCATGGCAAGGGGGCTAGAACTCAATGGTCCTTAAGGTCCCTTCCAACTCTAACCATTCTATGATTTCTAGACTAGGCTTGAGATTCCTAATTTTCATAGTTGTAGCATCCCCCTACAAATCCACAAAACTTACCCAAACACCATGATAGAGATCCCAGAGATAGCCTAAGTTCAAACAAACTGGTTTAACAATTTAACAGAAAATAACAAGAATACTAGCTCGAATCTCAAAAAACAAATGCAAGCACTACACCTACATTTATTAGTCTCTCCTCCTACTAGTAGTATTTTGTCCTATGCTGATATTTAGTACAGAACACTAAACTGCAGCAGAGATATCTGCTGCAAAATTCAGGAGGAAAGTAACTCCCCGTGTTAATCCACACGAGAGGACCTTTGTCTCAACTACATAATACCTGGGAAAATAAAAAATACTATTTGGATATAACGTTAACATGCTTACCAGTTAGCTCTTTAAAGGTAAGTTCTAATTTAACTTGTTCTGGAGTTGACCCTCCTATGAACTCAGTTTTAAACTCCATATCTGTAAATTCAAGATGAAGAATCTCCTTCTGAAGCGATTTCTTAAACCATGGTCCTCTTTCCTGATCTGACCGTAGGTCAGGTATCGGGAAGCGAACAGAGAGATTTAATGCTGGGGCATTGACTTGAACTGAAACTCTACAGTTTGCAGGAGTATGTGAATCATCCAGAAAAACTTCAGTAAATGCTTTATGCTAAAAACAAAGTAAAGGGGAGGGAAAAAAATATCTGAATTAGAGAAAATACCACTAAAAATTACTATGGAGAAGCTTTTGATGATACAATTCCTAAAACCAGAAAAGATCAGCTTTTTCATATACCACACAAAACACACATAGTAGGAGCAAGTTTATTACTCTTAGGATATTCTTCTATTACTAGTGCTGTTAACATTCTACTTGAAGTATTTGCAGAGGCTAGTAATCTTTCAAAAATGGCTATCTTTGTATTTTTCCCATCTTAAATTAGAGAGTGAGTACCAAACAATGCTCAACTGCAGTTAGGAAGTATCATGTCTTAGTCTGTTGCCACCAAGAACTACTACCATGCATATTTGCCCCTTTCACTAAGTCACAGCTTCTAGCTCCTGTCACTAATGTGTCATTCAAAACCTCCCTGAGAGATTGCTGACAATCACTGAAAAGAATCCAACTTTCAGGACATAACCATATTGATAGAAATTACTGATGTTTTACAAGTTTTTTAAATAAGGATTCTCTTAAATAAGTCTTGAAGACATTTTTTCTGTAATCAATGTCGCAATAAAATTACATGAAGATATTTGTTTCTGTCTAGAAAATCAATAAATTGCATTAATCAATCTTCATATATTTCAAGAAAAGCCTTCAAGTTTAATGTTATTGTGCTAAATATACTAAACACTTAAATCCTACTGACAATGCGAACCCAACCGAAAAACCTCCAATTTCTTCGGCTGGTCCTTGATCAGTAGAACACAATGCATATAGTCCACAACCTATTACCTACCCCAAAAGAGAGTAAGGCACAGCAGAGACAACGGGGCTGACTGTGACACCTAAACATTTCACTATATGTCAACAACAGTTGATATCATCTGCTGGAGAGCATGATGGGCCTGGTTAGGAATAGGAAGTCAGTTAAGATTCCTCTTTTTTGCCCAGTTCTGCTTGCTTCAAGAAGCTGAAAACTTATGAAGCCGCTATCATTGTCTTAGGTCTGTTATCAAGCATGCAATCACTGAATCTAAAATGAGTATCTATGTCAAATGGCTATTCTTCTGTATCAGAAGTAAAAAACCAAAACAAACCAACAAAAATCCAAAGAACCACAAGTACTTTTGGTACCACAAATCAATCAGAATTAGCCATCTCGGGCTTAGTGCCATCCTGCTTTCCTTCTGCAAAAAATCAGCATGTTTATTAATCAATTTCTCTTTTAACTTACCAGATTTATGTGCTTGTTATAAGAAGCATACATGTGAGATGCCATCATCTCCACTGTAGTTAGTTTCTGTGGTTGAAGTAAGGAATTTAATCTGTCTACAATACTAATATCCAGCTCACAAAACACTGGGCTTAACTTTATTTGTAACTCTGCTTTCTGTGGAACAGAACTGAGTCTCCCTTGACTACCCTGAAAAGAAAGAGAAAAAAAGCACTAAAATCCTTAAAAATAACACAGTGAAACAAATTACAACAACTGAGAGTTAAGGACCCTCTGTTTTACAAGAAAGATACCCTTCTGTTAAAATGAAAAAAATTAGACAAAGACTATTACATAGAAACTTGGTATTTTTAATCTCCCACCTTACCTGAGGTCCTCTATTATCTGAATGCTTATAATGAAGCTGAAGGCATGGCATAGCACGAGAATCATTTCCTTCTTCAGAACGAAATGTCAGCAGCTTTAGAATAAAATAGAGTTAAAAATACTTAATAGATAAGGAGGAAAGAGTTACCACAGGAAAATATATTTATGACATTTTTACCAAGAACAGACAGTAGGTAACCCTACATTCAAGTCATCGAACGGACCCCCAGCCCAAGTGCTTCCTTAATCAGCCACTTTATTGGATGTCTCCAACCATTAAAGGAGCTGGAAGAATAATCACCACCCAAAGAAACTTTTGCATTGCTCAACTCCTTTGCTCAGTTTTTGGAAAACATTTACTCTAATTCCCAAACTGTGTTAAGCGTATTTAAAAGAGAGGTAAACTAGCAAAGCCTGGCTGATGCACACTATTCCTGTCAGGTATGACAGCAGGCTGGTTTGCTATCTGAGTTTGCAATTAAAATATAAGTTGCATCTTAAACCCATAATATTTTTTTTTAAACAATAAAAATTGTTTAAAGCTACAACTATTTTAAGATCTACCATTCTTGGTTATACAGTTAACATTTCTTTTCTATGGAAGTCCCTGTATTTTTTACATACCTCTGTATAGTGAGGCTGAACGGAATGAGAGTCAGTAGAAAAAAGGCATTCCAGGAACTCCATGTCCCCAATGGATAAATCAGTACTAAAACTTCGAGAGGCAGTCCTTTGCCTTTGTTCATAAGACACTTTGATGCCAGTACCTATAAACCTGAGTTATGAAAACTATGAATTACGAAAAGTAGCATGAAACAATAAAAATTATAAAAAGTCAAGATTTAAATATATAAAAAAGGATCACTACAATACTTTTTAAAAATCACTACAGTCATCATATTCTTCAAAAATAAGAAAAAATTCTACTTACAACAGATTATAGCTTTAGCAAGACAGACAATGGAGCTCACCTACGTTACACATTCAACAATGGTCAGGGTAAATTTGGAGAGAACACTTCAGACATCTATCCTAAAGTGCAATTCATACAAAGCTGGGAATCTAACATCCTTATGTAGCCAAAGTCAAATGCCTCAGGAAGTCTAAATTACATGCGTAAGGTAAGAAAATATATATACACCCTTAAATATTTTACTTCATAGACTGTACTAGGACAGTAAAAACTTCTGGAAAAAAAGACTGTCGACTAACTTTACGATTTTACTCACATGTACTTTTTATCCGTACCAATACACTATTTTGCACTAAGGAAAACCCCAAATTCCTTCCAATAGAAATCCCTATGTTGTAATAAAGATAGTCCTGTAAAATACAGCTATTTTTAAATATATAATTAATTATTAATGTTCTGTGTTAGAAACTGTATCAAGTTTAATTCAATTCATCTGTTGAAAAAAGCTAGGTCGATTATAATGTTTATGCACTTTTCTTTTTTTATTAAAAAAAAGTCACGGACAACAGATGTCAAAATTCAAGGCTATTTTGAAATTAACAAAGAAGTCTAATGCACCAATATTAAGTGACACAATTCCTATGGAAATAAACTTACTTTATTCAAATTTACGTAAAAGATATTTTTTGTTAATTATATTTATTAATAAGCAAAGTTATACCTAAGGTGATCATGAGAACAAGCTTCTGCAAATACTTCTCGGAAGGACAGAAAATCTTCTGTTGAAAACTTAACTGGCTCAATCTTTTCTATTCGGGTAAAGAAATCCCGAGCCATTGGTGTCAATGGGTTAAGGTTCAGTGAACTTTCAGGTGGGGGTAAAGGGTCAATATGAAGTACAGACACTGAGAAAGTTCCAACTGCCAGTCTAAAAAGAAGCTCAGGTCTGGATTCATCCACAGAAACAGATCTGGATGGAATAGCTGAAATACAAAATTAAGTTCACGTAATTTTTCAGCAATAACACATTTATAAAGTCATCTTACTTTTGATTTTCATTTCTTTTTATGAGGTTGCTGCATAACAAATCATTTCCAGAATTATCTAGCGAGCAGAATGCAAAACAACATATTTACTTACATGTCCTTCTTAATGAAGTCTGGTGAACTATGTTGGCTGTAAGTGAAGAACCTCTCGGAGGTTGTAGTTCTTGTTTGTTACGATCAAGAAAATCACCCCAAGTTGGTTGAAGCTAAAACAAAAATATGTATGATCTTAAATTTGACAAATAGATGTTAGACATTAGATCAAACATAAATAATAAGGCAAAAGAAAAAAAAAGAAAATACATGCACACACAATCAACAGCATGCCATTTCATGGCATATTAGTACTCAACTAACAATGTAAATAAGATTTACTTTGGGCTACACTTTCTAATTCTGTGACCACCTACACCCGCATATTTTTAAAGCTCAAGTTGCTCTCTCTATGAGTGTATATTCTCGTCTTTCTCTGTAAAAAGCACAACTGTACTCCACAGCTTTCATTAAGTGAAACATTAGGCACCTAACAAGTTGGGGAAAGACGGTGATATCAACAGCATAATTTTTATGTTGTTTGAGGAATAATGTAATACAACAATTTTGTATTTTCTATTGTCATTGTTTGTGTAGTCCATATTAAAAGAAAATCCAGATGGCAAACATGCCGTTATTAAAAAGAAAATATATCATAAAGTGTCCTATACAAGCTTCAAGGCATTTGAAAACAAACACATTCCATTTCCTGTCTTGGTAGCCAAACAGATGAGAAACTTTCCAATACAATTTCCATCACAGAAAAGGAATATTATCAACTCTAAACATTTCCCATTGTCTTAGAATTTTACAATAGTTCTTGATATTGTAAAGAATATTTATGCAACGGTTTCAGATGGAAATGTTAGTTTCAAAAAGATTTTAAAAGCAGTTAATACTCTACCACTGTAGTGCTCAGTGGAGATCCTGCTGGTGTAGTTGTATATGTACTGGTTAAAGACAAGTCTAGGTCCATAGTTGGAGGGTCTCCAAGAGGTGGAAGGGAGGAAAGGCTATGAGACATGTCCATTTCCGCCATTGAGAAGAAAACTTCTTCTTCTAATACAAACCATAGGCAATAAAGTGTTATTTTCTAATGAAAAAAAATTACTTTTAACAAACATGTATTCTTAAGTTCAGAAATTTAACTCCTAGACAGAATAACCAGCTACATATATTATTTATAGAAGTTCCAAATTCTCTTGACACTTGAGACTAGTGGTAGCTATAGACAGAGACTATTTTTAAATAATAAATACTGAAGTTAAGTAATAAATACTGAAGCAGTTAAGTGTTCCATTTTCATATTCAAATTGAATTAATTTCTGTAAATTCATACACTCTACTTTTGACAAATCAAAATATTATTCAAATAAAAATATAAATATCAGGACAATGCAACTATTATTCTATATTTAATTTCTATATTACATTTCCTCAACCAGGCATTTGAAAAGATGTTACACTGCATGTGTATTTACTGTGTTGCACAGTAACATACAGATTTCTGAACAGTTTTCAGGAAATACTGAATCAGGTCTAGTCTGATACCTAAACCAGGTGCTAGTATTTTATTCAACAGTACAATTAATAGCATACAATTATTCTAGGTCAAAGTTCTTTTGATACTTAAATTAGTAAGTTTAAAAGATGAACAGTCAATTTATATAATCTTAACAACAGGTTATTTGCTACACTGCGTCATCTTTTATACTTGCCACGACTAGAAGGTGTTCTGGCACTCTCTGTCTCATAGAAGCTTTGTTCAGATGACGCTCCTGCAGACAAAGACTCTTTTCTTAAATAACGTTTCAACTCCATCTGAATCCGATACTCATCTTCCTGCTGCATAGGCCGGTTCTTCCTATCTTTATTTGACAGTTCTATCCTGCTTAGGCTCTCTGAATTAAAAAAAAAAAAAGGACAGAAAGCGCACTGTAATTTCCTTACCGGTATCCCAGAGAAAATTCAATAATGAATCTGAAAATTAACCAGTTGTTGTTGTGTGTATGTATAGATATACATATATGTATATATACATAGAGATGCATACATATATGTTGTATATCAGATGGGTACATAGCTGCATTTTGTTGTTTTGAAAACTGTACTTATCGTAAACGGATTACTCTCTCCTAGCATTCATTGAATATCAAGCATGAAGAAAGTATTTTAGGCTAATACATGCAAATCTGTCCACATATAATATCAGTGTATATTTCTCTTCTCATGCATCTTTATGGACTAAGGACACAATCTTTTAAAGGTTTTACTATTAAGGAATTATTAAAATTTCAGGTTTGATGATGACACATAAGGGAAATGATATGTAATGCTTTTCCAGCTATCCAAAAACAACAGTCATCTGCTGATGACACAAAACCGGGAGGAGTAGCTGACACACCAGAAGGCTGTGCTGCCGTACAGTGAGACCTGGACAGGCTAGAGAGCTGGGCAGAGAGGAATCTAATGAAGTTTAGCAAGGGCAAGTGTAGAGTCCTGCACCTGGGGAGGAATAACCCCATACACTGCTTTAAGTTGGGGGCTCACCTGCTGGAGAGCAGCTCTGCAGAGAGACCTTGGAGTCCTGGTGGACAGCAAGCTGATCATGAGCCAGCAATGTGCCCTTGTGGCCAAGAAGGCTAATGATCTCCCATGGGACACTAAAAAGAGCATGGCCAGCAGGTCAAGGGAGGTCATCCTCCCCCTCTACTCTGCCCTGGTGAGGCTGCAACTGCATTACTGTGTCCAGTTCTGGGCCCCTCAGCTCAAGAAATACAAGGAACTACTGGAGAGTGTCCAGCGGAGGGCTACAGAGATGATCAAGGGAGAATGAAGCACCTCTCTTATGAGGAAGGGCTGAGGAACCTGGGTCTGTTTAGCCTGGAGAAGAGAAGACTGAGGGGGGATCTCATGAATGCTTATAAGTATCTAAGTATGAGGATAGACTCTTCTCAGTGGTGCCCAACGATAGGAGAAGGGGCACAAACTGGAAAACAGGAAATTCCATCTCAATATGAGGAAAAACTTCATTACTTTGAGGGTGCCAGAGCACTGGAACAGGCTGCCCAGAGAGGTTGAGGAGTTTCCTTCTCTGGAGATATTCAAAACCCTTCTGGATGCATTCCTGTCCAGCCTGCTTTAGGTGACCCTGCTTTGCCAGGGAGTTGGACTAGATGATTACCAAAAGACCCTTCCAACCCATACCTTTCTGTGAAGTCCAGTACAATAAATATGTTAGTATCACTAGAGGAACACTAAGCACCTATCCAGGACATGAAAAATCTTTTCAAAAAGAAAATTAACTATCTACTCTAGTAAGTGTTATTACGTGAGTAGACAGTGGTAGGGAACAAACCAGAACACCCTCACCCTCCTAATGAAGTAGTCTAAACACTGCTGTTCATTACTTAGCAAATACGGACAAACTCAATTACTGCCTGTTCTATGTTTTCTGTGCCTGTCACTAAAGCATAGGACAGAGAAGGAACAGGACTGCTAAGTCCCTCTCACGAAACAGAAGCTACAAGAATCACAATTGTTCCGGCCTCCTGATTTTTCCCACCTACCACTTCCCCATCTCTTATACTATTACACAGTCACTTGTCAAGCCTTATTTGTTATTAGATTTTCATTACCAGCATGCACAGTTTGCAACTGAAGTCAAGAAACTGATCACAGTCCTACTCAGAGCAGCTACAAAACGTTCTGCTTAGATCAGATAGAAATTAATAATAATCTACCACCACAAGTATATTTTTTCCACTGAGGAAACTTATCTTGCAAATTTTATTTTTCATCCACCGTAATACATATTTGACATTTACAGAACGTTCACTTGCCTGGTCCAGCAATAGCTGCTACCATGTCCAATAAAAGATGCACCTGCCTTGGTGACAGAAACAGATGTACAGAATCTATTTGTCCATCTACATCCAACTAAAAGAAAGAAAAAAAAAGTCAAGAACACTTACAGAATTTTTCTTCCATCAACTATTTTGATAGTAGATTCTGATGCTGTAAAGGATACAACCATTCCAGCAGTAGTTTCATCTTCTACACAACAGCTAGAAATTTACTTGTGTATTGCTTCCAGTTAGTAGCTTGGCACACCAACAGTGTTTCACTTGTACTCAAGCCCAACTTGCAGAGACCTCTGCTCTGCGTTCTATTATATTGAACCTCTCCTATAAAATAAAAATTACTCTCAACTCTGCCCTTGACTTTTTTTCTTCTGGCTACCTTAAAATACATCTAATGACATAAAAGTGGAAAATTTATGATCTATAGAAACATCTGGACATCAGTTAATTTAAAGGTGTTAACTGCATTAACTAGTCATACTTTTGAACTAGCCAGCATTTTTATTTCACACCAAACAAAATATGTTATTTCACTTTTCAAGGACTTTTTTAACTGAATAAACAAGAAAAGTTGTAAAATTGACTGGAAATTGCTGGTCATAATAAACTTTCCTACTGTAGTAGAAACTTTCTGCTTTCTATAAAATACAGTGTGCTACATAGGACAAGTCAGTAGCCAATTTAAAAATTGGAGACAAGTAATATATTTACACAACTTTACTTTATATACTCACACTTTTTTTTTAAAAAGGGTTTTATTTTCAACTGCTTTGCTTCCTATATGTTTAAGTAAAATAAAATATTATTTTAACTATAATTTGATTTACTATAAATTTTAGTATAAAAATTCAGAAGTAGGAATGTTCATGTTAGTTTTATAATGCTGTAACATAATTAATCATTTAAGGTTCACCTCTAATTGTTGAAGTAAATTATACCCTTTTAAAACCAAAGTGATCTTAATCAACCAGTTAAACATTCCACACGTACATGGGCAAAGTCAGTCATAGTGCTACAAGAAAAAAGGATAAATGAATAGCAGCAGGAGTTTCGTGAAAACAAAGCAACTTTCTCAGCAGTTAATCCAATACATAAATTCAGTCTCTCCAACAATCAGAAATTCTCCTTTAACAGATTTCAGTGTGTCATTGACGTGCTGTCTGGCCACTGTAAACATGTCCTATTAGATGTATATATCAGTTTTGAATGCAGAGAATCAAAAACAAAATTAAGGGGATTCTGTCCCCTTGAGAATCTCACCATATTTTATATGCAGTAGAAAAAAAAATAAAATAAAGCCTTACACAACTATTAATTTAATTAAAGACCAGGAAAGCATGACTAACCTTAGCTCCAGGAAGTACTTCATTTTGCTTTAATGTTAGGCTCAACTCCATTCTACCAATCAGCTTACTGATCTGTACAGGGTCAGAAGGAGTAATTTCTGGCAAATTTCTTGTTAATTGCGGATGTGGCTCATAAATGATTTTTGGATTCCAGCTAGGTGAAAGCTTTGGTTCGGTTGCCTTAAAATGTTACAGAAAAAGGAATAAGAATGTATCCCATTTCTTAAACAAGCAAACCAAAAAGCCACACACCCAAATACGAGCATTTTAAATAAGCTTATAACACAAATCACCATTGTACACAAGTATGAATTTGACAATGGCATTACAAACATGCATTGATAACTGTTAAAGAAACAAGGCATGTAAAATATGAAATATCAGTGAATAGTGAATTGATGAGGACCTCTACACATTAAAGTTGCAACCAGATTCCAGTATGATACATCCTAAATTTTACTATCTGTTTCCTTCCCCCTCCTCAAAATCAACAGGAGTGATTATGAACTTATTGAACACAGATTTGAGAAAAAGTTCAACTCCTACATCCTTCAGAATGAATCTGAGTGTGACAATATATTCTATCCTTCATCAGTTCATACTCTTATATAATGTATTTAATTTTACCAGTTGTGTAGCTGAACACACTGGGGAGGACTTTGCTGATGCAGGAAACTCATCCCAGAAGAGAGAGACACCTGAGAGCTGCAGTAACTTGTGAGCGAAAGCTGTGGGCTGATGTACATTAATTCCAGAGCACTCATCTGCAGTTTCATCACAGTACATAGTTCTGGGAGACAAAAGCAAGAAAATAAAAGTGGTAGATGCATGCAAAGTGTTACCTTTATTGTGCCACTTAACCGCTAAGTTTGTGCATGTTGTCTCTCTTCGTACTATTTACAACGCTATTGACTGTCCTGAAAGGAGAAACCACCACTCTCTAGGAATAGGTGGAAATCTTAAGTTTTCTACAGGACACCACAGGATAATTGTGACATGCTTCTAATGAGAACATATCCTAGGGTATTATCCTCATCCTTAGTCTAATCTGACCACAAAGTGAACTAGTCTGCCCAACACTTCTATACATACATTTCCATTAGGACACACATAATTCTTGCTTCAGAATCTGATTTTTTTTTTTTTTTAATTTGCCATCTAATACTTTTTTGTTGTCTAAAAGTACTACTTGAAAGTAACATTCTGTGCCTGCAAAATTTCTGTAAAGCTAAATTTCTTACGCTATAATACTGGGTTCAAGCGTAAACAGTAAACTCTTAAAAAGATCCAAGTCTCCACATAATAGTATTTACAGTGGAAAAACACACCTACCTTTCCATAAAGAAAATGCATCAAACATCAAAACAACATGCTATTTAGCACATTGTTTCAACATAGCTTTTGAAGCACAGAAGAGGAGGTTTGTTCCAGGAAAAATAATCACAGTTTTACTGACATCTCTCCTGAACTGAACATAACATGAAGTTTATAAACATTTAAACCCAAATATATATTTCATTAGCATTTCTCAGAAAGAATCAGTTTTATTTGGTAATGACTCTAATACTCTGCAAGAAAGCATGATCACACTATCCCATAGGTCAAAAGAAATAGTTTAAGGACATGTACAGTATTCAAGATTAAAGTAATTAAAGAATGCATGTGGGCTCTTCTGAAAGCTCACAGAGGACCCAAAATCTTCCAATTTGATTATTTTCAGGACTGTATCTTTCTTTCTGAAAATACTTTAAGCATCTTCAATTTATAAGAGGAATTGTTAAGATATTAAAAACCCTTTGAGTAAGAAATGGTCTAATCTGCCAATAATAGCCATTGACTGATGAATCTTCTGAGAAGTGGTATTCATGAATTGTGGAAGTGGTCATAACTTATCTTTGGAAAATGTAGAACTCTTCTAATTTGATGGTTAAATATCTTTAGCTTAAACACGTTAAGTGGAAGATGAGTGGAGAAAATGCTCACTGGCATTATAAAAGAGATACTCAAGAGCTAGTGTCTAACTGTACACTAAGAATGTGTGTGCATAGGTAAAATATATTGTACAGGAAATGGCAAGGAGTGCCTTGGAGGAAATAAAATAATACACACTTTTAAATAAAAAATCTCTTTACCTTTCAATTCTGATTTCAAGTGCAGTTCCACTTTTAGAGTTTTCTGGCACATGTTCTATTCGCAAAACAGTATCTAAAAAGGTAACTTTCACTCTTCTTAGAACTTGAGTGAGAGAACAAAAACATACCAAGCAACAATTTTAGTCAAGTTACTCAACAACGACTTTTAAAACCAATTTAAAACAGTCTTTCATTTTGTTTAAGTTCTCAAAATTCATTCAGTGGAAATAATCGAGTTTAATAATACAACAAGTCATCAAGTGACAATGTAAACTCTTAATATGTTCCTAATATGTACATCCATACCATGCAATAGACCTCTAATGCACAAATATTTGAGCAAGTGACAGCTCAAACCAAGTTGTTCTACAGCTCATTGTGGATGATCCTCGAAGAAAATATCTGCTTCATTGTGCACCATGTCTGAACTCCTGAACACTGCTATAGCCCCACGTTACTTTGGCTGAATACTTCTAATTCTAAATTTGATTTTAAACATTTCCTTTAGCTCATCTGTTTCACCACTAGGTTCTCTACCACATAATGTGGTCCTAAGTCCTTAGTTTTTTCCACTTAAAAAAAAAAATAAATAACCAACAACAAAACCCAGAGTTTCTAAAGCACTTCTAACAGCACGGTGTGATTACTGAGATACACATGTCATGACGGGTCAGCTTTGCAAAAAAAATTGCTGAAAAAATTTCTCTGTTTCTCCCTCAACAGCATCACCACTAACAATCTCAGTTTGTGTGATGAAGTAAATTTGAACCTCCAAAATCAAAGCATCTCACCAATCACTCAAGCACAGATTTAGCAGGATTTGTTCTGGTGTAAACAAACACCAGTTTACCCTGAAGTAGGGTTCATGCTGTCCACTGAGGGAAGTATACACATATTTTAGTAAGTAAACAGGCTTTTTTTCCCTCCTTTGAAAACAGATCCATTTATCTTGCCTTCCTGTTTAAATTTTACAGGTAATGCTAACAAGTGAAAATTTGTGAGACAAGTTGTGGCAAATGACATGCCATTTTGTAAAACTGAGATACAACATGAACTGATTTAATCTCAGATGTTCATTCAGTTAATGTCTGAAGTTAATTCATACCTGTTTCAATAGTTTCTGCAAATTTCTCAAGACCTTCAAAAGGCTGGGATCCCTCCCCTTGTTCATCTGTCAGTTTTTGGCTAAGACACTCTTTTGCAAGCTGCATACTACTCGTCATAAAACTTGACCAATACATTGGCTCAGACCCAGATGCTGTGGAGTAAGAGAAGTCTTATTAAAGTTGACTGTGTACATTTTGAAACAATAAAGACAAAACCAAGTAATACATTTGGCACAACCAAAAAAGAGTTTCAACAACTTAGTAGCAAGTCATACTTAAACGTATTTAATTACAATCTCTCTTTATACACTTTACTACTTTAAAATGACTTTAACCTATTTAGATAGCACTGTTAAGATTCTGGTATTTGAAAATCCAATATAAACAAGATGAAACCAGAACTTAGTATAACCAATCTTCAACACTGTTTTAAGTGAATAATTTCTTGAGTACCTTTATTAGATCGGTATGATATTGCAGGCATAATCGGCAAAATGAAACCAATAACTTTTTTTTTTTAAGAATTATTTTAAGGTTTCTTATCCCATAAGAAACATATGAAACTTACTCCATTTGAAACATATCCTAGATGGGGAAAGGCTAAACAAGGTTTAAGATTTTATCTTAGTATATTAGAACAGGTTTTAAGTGCCTAACACAGACCTGACCACAGTAGAACAGAATAAAGTCTGAAAGCACAGCACGTATTAAGCTGAAGAAGTTCTTTAGCAGCTAGATTAACTTAATTGACAGTGCATTCCTATCAGCTAATTCCAAACCTATTGTGAACAAGTAGTATAAAACTAGATTAGAAAAGTTAATCAAATTCAACTACAACACTCCAGTATATGCAAACAAAAGCAAAACTAGCACAAATACAAACACGTTAAACAGGAAAAACATTCCAGTTTAGCATTCAGTTCTGGAAACCTCCATGTGGCTATAAAAGTGTGACAAAACCAGCATCGTGGGGTTTTTGTACTGTATTATAAAGCTCTGTGCATCAAAGAGAACTAGTGGATGCAAGTGAATAAATAAAGCTCCCTCCTAATACTACCCTTCTTTCAAAGCAATAATCTTACATCAGAAAGTAAGATAGCTCAAAATTTAGCATCAGTTAAACTAATAAGAACAAAATGCAGAGTGTACATACAAGCCAGTTACTTAAGGTAACTTGCAAAAGATGAAAAATAGCGTTTATGCATTTTTTAGCTTCTTCATGATGTATTTAAAGAAATATTTTCTTCCACCCTCTCTACACTACAAAAAGGAAAACAAATTAAAATCCTTCAGACATTAATTCAACATTTCCACCCACTAAAAATGCACTAAGTGCCCCACACACGCTATAAAAACACATCTTAGCAGAACTCATGGAAGTTTGACAGTTAGCAAAAATTTATCACCAGGACAGTCTAAACTAGATCAGCTAGATTCCTATGGATAGAGACAAGCTAGAAGAGCTCAGACAATCCTCTCAGCATTACAATCAAAGGTAGGAAGTATTTAGAGCACTTAAAATTCATTATTTCAGACTGTGATTGTAATTACGATGTATTAGTTGTTCCCCAAATATACAAGAAGGTGCATCCTTTACCCTAAAGTTGCCAAAGAAAGACAGAACCTCTGTGTAACCCCCCTCAGTCTTACACTATTGTGTTACCCAACTACCACCAAAGAGCCAGCTTCTAACGCTGACTAACAGCACTCGGCGTACAACACTCAACAACCCCAGCTGACAAACTCCTTTCTATGCTGTATTACTCCCATTTCAATATGTCTGAAACAGTATGAAAGAAGAGATACAACAGTAGGAATATTATAAATATTTTAAGTCATTTCACACAACAACAACCAATTGAGAAACACTTGACAATCAACTGACACCTGACAGTTTCTTTTTTTATTCAATTCTTTATCATTAATGTATGCAAATTAAATGGCGCTTTAAATAAGTCTAAGAACGGATTAAAGCAAGTGTAGCCTTTTGCCTCTGAAAAACTGTAAATAATCTCATTTTTGAAAATTAAAAAACAAGCCTACCAAGCCTTGGTCTTGGCCTGAAGACCATCTCTAATCCTTTTATTTCTAATGCACAGTTATCCTGTAGCAATGACCCCCACGGAACAGACAAAGAAATTGATTGGATAAATCCATCTGTGACTTCCAGAGGTGCATCTGCAGACTCCAAGATCTCATTAAGACACTAGAATAGAATAAAATAAAAAAGTAATTTTTTTTAAAAAAAACCACATCCATAAGTTTGCATGTAACAAATAAAACAAATTGAGGCTATCAGAAAATTAATTATACTCAGAAAGACAATAAACCGGACACTTTAAAGGATTTAGATTCCACAATAATTTGTTTCACAAAACTACTTAGCTTTCAGCCTAACACAGATTCCTCTGTGTTACGTTTATTTTTGCTCTATACACAAAAAAACCCCACCCTGCTATCTTACTGTTATAAATACAACAGTACTGACTGCTAAAGTTAATCTATTCTTATTTTGGCAATACTTGAAGAAAGCTGTAAAGAGGTTGACAGTAAAAACACGAGTAGTACCTGGTTTCTGTGGCAAGAGTATTTCACTAGCATGTAATTTCAATGTAATGTTCATTTTTACATTTCTCTGACACTGGAAAAACAGAACCAAATAATCATCTCTGCTGTACAATATACTTCCCATTTCTAAATCATATTTTAATGCGTTCAGTGTTCAGCACTAATTTAAAAACTGAAGCAATATTTTACAAAAACCATTCGGTTAATTCAGTCTTTTACAGTGACATTATCAACAGAAATACAATTAAGTTGCCCTCAGTATCATACAGATTAAGCAAAATTGATGAGAAAAATGGAATATCAGGTCTGAAGAAGTAACTCAGGATTTTTAAGTTTTCCATAATCCTCAGAAAAGACTCACTTGTTGCACTATATGGCTTTCACTACATCCATACAGAGGAAACATTCTTCGTGTTTATTTTTTTTAAAAAATGCAAATCTCCGTTTGTGCCCTGATTAAAGAGTTTAGTTAAAACAGAAATTATTGAACAATATCTAGATTGCTTTAATAAAATAAAAAACAATCTAAATCACATACAAAATTTGGCGAGTGCAACTTTCTAATATAAACAAGATCCTATTAAAGACTGTGGTTGTAATACTAACACATGATTTTCAACTGGCAAAAAAAGTGTGGCTTTGACCTTCCTGTGTTGAATAGGACCACTAATTTTACCTGAGAAAAAAAGCATAAATTCAACATCAAAAGTTTTTTAAAATATAAAGATTTAAAAATTGTTTTTCAGTTTAATTATATTTTAAATTTTGTCCTAATTGTATAGAGTAATTTAAAAAATAAAAGTGAACAAAAAAAAGTCTTCAGAAAATGGCATTTTTCATTCTTATGTCTCCAGGTGCAATTTTCCCATCATGTTAACTTGTTGCTCTGCATATTCTCTTAACATCTTTGCTTTTAGACATTGTTTGCTTGCTTTTCTAGTTTTTGTTCCAAAGTCCACTCAAGCAGCAGAAAAAGACACCAACTTTAAAGAAACAGAACCTGAAACAGCTCTATCAGAAAATTATTTAAGAATCAGCTACGATTCAGTGACATCAAAACTTATTTCGAACTAAGTATCAGAATTATAGATGCGGTAATAGCATATAATAAGGCAAAAATAAGTATTTGGCAGGAAAACTATATTTGAAAATATGATGGATTTATTTAAATTACTTGAACTTTTACAAAATAATTTGCTATATCAGAAAATAAGCTAGTTACCATATTGTGAATAAATCTGACTCAGATGTCTCTTTGTTACCAATGTACACGGCAATGAGTGTATTTTAGTACACTTATTATTATTTTGAAATAGAAATTAACTATCTAAAACAAAAACAACAAATCAAGTATTCTTATAGCTAAATTACTTCATAAACAAGCCAGCTGTTCCTAGACAGCAGCAGTTAGAGCATTCCAAGTGAAATTTTAAAACTGAACTAGAGTCTTCACGTCAGGACTTGTTCCCATCTTATGGGCTGAAAGTCTCCAGTTGGAAATCACAGAAATACTAGTACTGAAAGTACTATTCAATGTATATTAAAATTCAACTACAAACATCATGGGTTAAATTTTGATTTTTCTAAGCAGCCCAGGTTCCAAGAGGCAAAGCGGTTACAGTAATAGCCCCAGGTATTCCTACCTATCTCTACAATCACACAGTGTTGGCTTAAAATATCTACAGTGTTAAGATGAAGATAAGTATCCACAAAAATGGATAATACGCAAAACTACAGCCATCCTGGTGATTCATAGAGAGCAAACTTATGATGATGAGGGGAAAAAAAAAAACCGTAGCACTTCCGCGACATCTGTTTTTGCAATCTGTCATACGTGAGAAAGTCACGTGCAACTCAAACATGTCTCGTGCACCACGAGAACCTCAAACATGTCATTGTTTACAAGCCAAAAAGAAAAATGCTGATCTACAAAAGGGGGAAGATAACCTAAGCATTATTGTATATGCATTTAATCACTGTGTATATATAATTAACTGTTCATTTAGTACTGCTCCATAACTGCTGCTGTTTCAAATTATTTACATTTTAGATCATGTCACTTCACTAGTGCTGTGATACCCACTAGAGGGCATAATAATTCAATTAAATCGAGACACCCTCACTGCCTGCCACAGAAAACAAGCTGCAGACACAGCCAGAAAACAAAACAAGCAAACACACACCAAACCACCACAATAAAACACTGCTAATGTTGAGCATTTCTACAAACATCTGACTCCCACCACTTTCAAACATATTTTCACACAAACTGGAAAAGCATTATTTGAAAACATCACCTAGTCACAAGTGTTTTTAAACATGCCCAGCATGGCCTAACACCAGAACACCGTATAGTAAAAATGCGTTTTTAAAGTCCTTTGCAAAGCAGTAACCAGTTCATCACCTGTGCCACCCTGGAAGTCAAGGACTGACGCACAACAGTGCTTAAGGCTCCTCATGACAGTCACTTGACTGGCAGGTAGAATTCAGTAACATTGGTAATTAACCGAAGAAACTTTATGAAATATTACAAACACAGGCACAGACCTTTGAATGACTACAGTAGGCTGGAAGTACGGATACGTGCGTGTGTATAGACACATACATACATACATATTTTTTTATAGATAGATAAACATACATGCCAGGACTGAAAAAAGCTTCAGTTGGTTCAAAGTGTGCCAGCCCACCTGCCAAGCAAACTCCAGCTAAAAAGAGCTTTCCATTTGTCAACAAGTACTTTAGCCACCGCAAGACTTGAGGGAAATTTTCAGATATCTACAAGGACTAAGCTCTGTTATAGGTGTCATTAAGAAACAAACTGCCTCCGAGATGAAGACAAAGCACTGACAGAACACAGATTACTTTTTATGTTTTTATCACCTCTAGCAGCAGACAGTAAACAAGATCCTCAGTAACT
The DNA here is from genome assembly GCA_026413425.1 of Tringa solitaria. Classification (NCBI taxonomy): domain Eukaryota; kingdom Metazoa; phylum Chordata; class Aves; order Charadriiformes; family Scolopacidae; genus Tringa; species Tringa solitaria. The sequence continues at coordinate 7,833,246 of JAOXJM010000041.1, forward strand.
ACAGCAGCAATGTCTGGTAGTTTGGGCTACACTAGCTATTTCTCCACGAAATATCATCCACTATTGCCTTCTTTCAGTTTTGTTTTCTTTCTCATAAGTAAAAATATCGAAACCAAAGTGTGGCTAGAAAAACACATGCGTAATAAATGCCCAGATTTATTTTTTTTTAAGCACCAGCATATCACAGAAGAGTTCCTTGGATGAAATGCTAATTACGGCTGTAACTTTTAACATGAAGGAGGCCGGGTAATGAAAATAAAGTGGGTGGCAGGCGGGGGCAGGGAACCAGCTGGTGAAGAGGGGGTGAGGCGCCGGCGTCTCTTACCCACTTATCCAGCGGGACCTGCGTCAGGGAGCCGGTGCCCTGGTAGAGATCCAGGCTGAGCTGCTCCAGGCTGAGCTTCTCCTGCAAGAAGTGGCCCAGATACCTCTGCAGCAGGTACCTGCAGGCCCTCTTCTTGATGGACTCCGAGAAAGGCCACGGCATGGCGGCTGCGCGCCGGGGGCCGCGGGGCCAGGCGGCGGGACGGGGCCAGGGCCGGGGCCGGCCCCTCCGGCGGGGGTAGAGAGGGAGGCGAGCGGCAGCCGCCGGGCCCAGCCTCGCCCCTCAGCACGGGCTCCCCGCCGCCCCTCACACCGCCGGCGGGGCGGCACTGCCTCCCCTCAGGGCGAAGAAGCGCGGACAGGTTGCTCCATCCTCACTCGGACACCACCGCCATCTTCTCGGCGGCCCGCGAGCGCGCACGGGGCCGCCGCAAAACCGCGCTGCGCAGGGGCGGGGAGCAGACGATGGGGCTGGGGTCCGGCGCGTAGACCCCGCCGCCTCAGCTCTCCGCCGCCGGGGAGGGCAGCCAGACCGATCCGGGCTGTTTGTCTCCTTCCCCCCCCCGCCTTCCCCGAACGCCGTCACCGGCACCGTGACGTCCCCGCGGAAGTGGCGTCGCCGAGCGGAGGAGGCGGGGGCGGAAGCGGCGGCAGGAGGCGGGTGAGGGGGCGGTGTCGCGCCGGAGGGGCCTCCGCGGGCGGGCGGGTGGTGACTGTGTGTGGAGAGACGCCGACTCTGTAGCGAACGGTCCCCGGGGGAAGCACCAGCAGGGCGGAGCGGCAGGTGCCGGCGTGCCCGGAGCAGTTTGGGGTCGGGCAGCGGGGCCCTCGGCCGCCCGCCGGCGGGGCCGGTAGGTGGGCTGGTGCCGGGTCGGGGAGTGACCGGCTACTTGTTTTACCGTCGGTGAATGGGAGCGAAGCGCTGCGACTGGGAGGCTGCGCAGCTCCCCTTGTCTTCTTCAGTTTCCGTGCAATTGGTGTGTAGGCCCAAGGTGGGGTTTTGTCAAGAAGGGGTGAATCTGGCGGTGGGAGTGTCGTTGTCGGGCCCCACTCCCGCCTGGCAGTAGTGCTGGGCCACCACAGGGCTGGGGACAGCGTCCCGAGGGGTTCCCTGAAGCGGGTTTCCCTGCGAGTGTAGCTGAGGCCCCGTGGTGGCACCGCTCCCCGAGAGCCGCTGTGGTGACCCCCCGCCAGAGTCCGGCCCGTTCGGGTAACGGCTGCTTACAAAGGCCAGCAGGGCCTGTCTCTGAATTGTATGGACAGTTGGGCATAAAAGCTGAACAAGGGAATTGTTCTTTAGTGATCGTAAACAAAAAGCTGCTGTTTCACCTGTCTCTGATAACCCATTTAGTTAATGGACTTTTTCTCAGTCTTTCTTAAATTCACCAGCAATAGGTTTTTATTCTTTACAGCTATTGATTCCGTTTTTTCCAGGCATGACTTGCCTTCCTACTGCATTCCGGATCAGCAAAGTGCACAATTAATTACTGCTGAATCATAACAGAGTCTTACTGGACAAAATGCAAGTTACTCACATAAGAAGAAGCAACTTCAGTGACACTGATTCTGCTTCTGTGTGCTAACATCACCTTCCTAAGCAGTTGTTCTCAACATCTTGGTTTTGAGTTCTCTGGACTCCAATGTTATGAGTTATGGGAGTCACCAGCTCTCATATTTTCATTTTTTTTGCAGCATTAAACATGTCTGCTTAAAAATATCTCTTAGTTTATGTTGTATATATAAAGAGAGTGTCGTGGTATGATAAATCTAAAATAAATGTTTCCATATGCAGAATGGAGACTGATTGCAATCCTGTGGAGACGCCCAGTAATATGGGGTTTGAAGAGGATTCTGATTATAGAGACTTCGAAGGAACAGATGTGAAAGATATGAGACTAGAAGCTGAAGCTGTTGTGAATGATGTTCTGTTTGCTGTCAGCAACATGTTCGTCTCAAAAACCCTTCCCTGTGCAGAGGATGTGGCATATATAAATGTGGAAACCAGGGAAAGGAACAGATACTGCCTGGAGCTCACCGAGGCAGGACTCAGGGTAAAGTAGCTTGTTTATAATTTCTTCAGCCTTTTTGTTTTTAATAAAGATTGTGTTCAAAAGGTGTCTAGACAAATACTTCAGTGACACCAAAACAGTATACATATTCCTCTTGTACTTTTATGAAAGCCTGTTCTACATGTTTTCTCCTAGAAAGTGGAACATTAACTAGTTACTTCCGACAAAGCAAGAAGGGAAGTTGGTGAAAAAAGAGTCATTTTTTTGAGATACAAAACACTGAAGATTGAAGCAGAAATTTGTTATAGACATGTCCGGTTTTGGGTTTCTCAGGTACCCAAATAAGTCAGTAATACAGCCTGTATACAACTCCTTTTTGCACCATTTGCATGTTTTGTGCAAACGCATAGATGTAAGACTTCTTTTCAAAGGTCATAATGATAGATTTTACTAATATTCTCAGTTTCGGACAAAAGGTATGTGAAACCGTCTAAGTACTGTGTTACCACTAAGCCGCATAGTAGAAAGCACAGATTGTGATTTAAATCCAGTATCTTTTGTTCTCATATTACTGTACTACCCTGACTGGCAAAGCTAAATGCTGTCGTATCTGTTTCCCATTGCGAGGTGATCCTAACCACAGAAATTTAATCAGTGGTTTCTTTGTTGCAGGTAGTAGCTTATGATTTTGATCAGACTGACGACAGATTGCAAACTCCATACCATGAAACTGTCTACTCCTTACTGGACTCTCTCAGCCCTGCATATCGAGAGGTGTTTGGAAATGCACTACTACAAAGACTGGAAGCTTTGAAGAAAGAGAGTCAGTCATGATTTGCCCAAAAGTGAGGAAGGTTTCAGGCTAGAAGGGATTCTTAGTCTGAGGCACTGAGATCTTTCTTACAAACAACTTTAAGCTTCATTTCTTGCATTAATATCTAATTCATGCTAGTACTACTCTATAACATTTTGCTACAGTGGATTTGAGTAGATCACAATGCCATTAAAAGCCACTTTGATAAATTGTAAAATAAACTTTATTTTCTCTTTTCGTTGTAGGTGAGCAAGTGAGTGTTGCTTCTTACAACAATCAAAAAAATTGGTCTCTTTTCAAAATGTCATTATCCAAAACTCTAAAACAATACATAGAGACTGAATGTTATATATACAAGTAGTAATTCTTCTTATGTGTGCTTATTGATAATTTTCATATCTACTTTTTAAAACAGAATCTGATTACTTGCTCTACCCAATTAATGAAAAATAATTGGGAAACCTACTGTTCTGCAAAGAACAGAATTTCAGTTTGATTTGCTATGCATAAATCTGAAAATTCTCAGCTTTGGTAATGAGAAAGATGGTTCTTAACAGTTGAGCGTTGCTTATACAGTGACAGTATCCGAGTTAAAAGCAAGGCTCAGTATTACTTGATCTGTCTTTGTCTATGGCAACCAGTAAACTCCAAATAATAAATAAGATGAACTGCTAATATATGAATGTATTGTCTGAACTGCAAATGAATTAAGCACAGAATTAGGATGTAATGGGCTACATTTCCTAAAGATGATGTTAAATATGTTATATTTATGTATATGTATGCTATATTGTAACTATTTGGGAGGTGTGGAAGACATTTTAGCCTGTTTACTATTCTGAATGTGTGTTTACATGATGTACAGGATATACCCAAGAGTATTTTTGCTTCAGCCTTTGCTTTCTATAATACAGTACTTTGGTACTCCCATTTTTCACATTTTCTCCCTCAATTGTACAGCGTCCTCTTCTAATGAATATTAAGTAAGCACTGTAATGTTAATTGCATTGTATTGGTTTGAAACCAAAGGCTGTATGAAATTTGCTAAACTGGAAGATATAACTTGTATTTTCTACTTCAAAACTGGTACAAATCTCTTTATAAACCTATTGTTCTGTAACTTTTCAGGTATGTATTGAATGGTAGACTTTTTAAAAATTTAAAAGTTGGTTAGAAATACCAGTACTGTTGAACTAACGTTCTGTGACGTTCATACTTTTTGTATTCTTGTATTATTCAGTATTTGTGTATTTTTATTTAAATAATCCTGCCATTATTCTGCCATGTATTTGTGACAACTACATGCAGTAGCTTTTTTGGAGGCACACTTACGGACACATCGGTTCTCATGAAGTCACAGAATCCAGTGACTTCAGTGGAGCTTTATTAATTTCTGCCTGCTAAAGATTAGTTATATTAATTGGAGAAGCCTAGTAGAACCTTTGTAATAGCTTTGGGGTACTGATGTACAACTATGACTGACAAGACAACCGTAGTTAGTGCTTCTGTTTTCTAGAGCTTAATCCTGTGTTTATCTTACTATTTTTTTAGGTTGAAACTTCTGATATTAATCCTCTGGCCTAGGGTATGCTTCCATGCTCTAAAAGTTGTTCATAGGCTCTCTTTTGCACACAGGTCTGTGGCAAGTGGTTAGTCCTCTGTGAGGAGAATGTACTTTACCAAATTTATATTTGAATATTTTCCTTTGCAACCAATTTACTTGTTCAATTTTAATTACTAAAGCATTAAATAAATGCAGCTGTGTGTTTTAATTTTGCTGCGGGGGGGAGGGTAATATCAAATATTTAAGTATTTGAAAACCTTTGGCTGCAAACTTGTATCTGCTGAAACTTGAGAGACTTGGAAAAGGAATATTAGAAATACAAGTGAAAAAATGCCAAGGTAGATGTTATATTGCTAAGATTACTTTTTTTTATAGACATCTTTAAAATGCTTTTGTCATTTTGCGGGCTTATTACAAACCTAAGCAGAGAAATACTTTTGTACTGAATGTTTTGTAGGTGTTACCAGAACAAACTTCTGTTTCTTGTACTGTACTGCAGTGTTACCTCAAAAATGGGAAAGCTGTGTCATTCTGCTGTGTCTGGCTTTATGAGTGTGAAGAAAATGCTCTCCAGTGCCTTTACTGGGGCATTGCTGGCTGCAGTTGGTCTCTGAATTACCTAAAAAGCCTCAAAGCCTGCGTGCTATATGAAACGATGTCTAATAACCTAATTAAAGCTATTTTTGCCTCAGCAGTACTACACGCATTTTGTCCTGTTTGGCATCTAGAAGTCAGGAACAGAATCCCTCATTTGTTGGCTGCCACTGTGCCTGTTTGTCCTAGGATAAATTAGCTAAATTGATTGCTAGATCACAGATATAGACTGAATTAGGTGTAAAACTTGGCACGACAGATTGAATTAGGTATTAAAAAGAAGCCGTATGTACACAACGAAATGCCTGTTGCCTCCTTATCGGAGGAGCTGCCTGAGACCCCTTCAGGGGAGGAGCGGCCCCGCCCCTCTAAGCCCCGCCCTCCGTAAGCCCCGCCCACCGCGCAGCTGCCCCCCGCCCGCGCCGTCGCCTAGCAACGGGACGCGTACCCGTCTGTGGCGATGGCGGAGGGGCCTGCGCCGAGCTGCCGGGTTTTCCTCAACCACCTCGACTCCTACTGCGGCCGCAGCATCGGCGAGGTGACGGCGAGGGCCGCGGCTTCTCCCTCAGCGTTCGCTGCCTGAGGCACCGCCGCGACCCTATCCCCTCCTGCCCTGTCTTGTGGCCGGGAGCGCCCGCCCGGCCCGCGGCCGCCGGGGGGTTCGGGGAGGGCGGCCGGGGAGCTGGGGTCACCCAGCTGAAGAGGGGGACTGAGGGCAAGAAGGGGTTAAGATCGGAAGGAGAAAGAAAATGAGAGTTAGGAGGCGGAGATCTGGGTAAAGCAGGTCCGAGGACCTGAGGTAACAGCTGATCTCTATAGAGAGAGAGAATATTTTCCTGAGGTAACGCCTGCCAGGTTGCAGAGAAGAGGCACCTAGGCCTCTAGAAGAGGCATCACCAACACCTTCGACACTGAGGCGTAGGATGCAAGTCAAGACAAATGTTTGCAGTTGAGGCTGATGAGTCCCTACTGTTTTCCTGCTCCATGGAAAGCTGCGATCTGACCTCCCTCAGTCAACAGTGCTGGGGTCTTCCCAAGACCGTGAGAAGCTGTGTAGGATTCAATACAAATTTTCATACAAATGTGTGTCTTGTGTATTGCAGTATTTATCCAGATGTCTTGTTGGGGCATCACTTGAAAGCATAGAAGAAGAAGAGGAGGAAGATGAAAGTAATTCTGCTGCTGAAATTTCTAGTAAGCCAAAGGAGGGAGTCTACCAAGTAGTGGGTACCCTTTCCAAACCAGAAAGTACTAAACCACATTTTGCAGAGGAAACATATGCAGTAAGTATTGTAGGTTACCATTAGACAACATTAGGAATACTACAAGTCATGTAAAACAACCTGCATTAATAAAATGGCCTTTTGTTGCTGCTGGAAGCTGTACACATATATTTTATTCCTTTTGCTTCCTACATCCTGTTGTCTCCTCCCTGCTAGGGAGGATACACAGTAAATAGTAAAAGGAAGGAACTCAGACTCAAAATAGATTTTTAAAAAAAAGTAGTTATGGACAAGACAAGGATGATCTACATGTCTGTTTTCTTTTTCTTGTCAATCACCTCAAGTATCTCTCTTGTCTCCTCTTGTCTTTTATCACCATTTTCAAGGTAGTGGTGCTGGAATCAAATTTAGTGTCCCCCTTCTCAACTGTTCACTGAAATCGCAGCTTTCACTAACAGTTAATTGTTCTGATTACCTACATCTTTGTATAAAGAAATGTCCAGAGTTTAGTTAACTAAAGGAGGCTTGCTTTTAAGCATGTGATTGTTTATTGCTTGATTTAGTTTTCTGAAACTAAAATTGCCTCTGTCTAAAACTGATTATCCAGAACCTCTTCAAATATTTGAAAATTTTGATTTAAATGTCTATATAGCTGAGCAGTTCAATCAGAAAATTACGGCTGGTAGTATTTAATCTCAACCACTACACTTGTCCAAGTGTTTGTTGGACTTGCTCAAGTGATGCAGACAATCTGCACATAACAAAAATGTCAGGATGTTATTTTGCAAGGAAATAGATATTTTTTAATGTCTTGTCCATTCTGCCAGCTGATCCTTGCCTAAAACACCTATAAAAGTCATAGATATCTTTGATACTCAAAAGTGCATTGAAAATATGAATCCTAAAGTAACACTAAAAATTGCACATCTTCATGAGCTATATTAATGTGTACTGTAAATTAGAAGTTTCAGCATTTAATTTACATTTCATCACCTTACTTGTATCAGTCTTATTCTAACAGAATTATTCTAGCATCTCAGTGTTTGAAATTACATTCTATCAGTAAGTTAAACTTTCAAAGAAAAGGAATTTTAGATATTTTTTTTTTTTAAATGACAGATTCTAACTTTTTTTCCCCCCACCAGGTCTCTTCTCAAGAAGAGCTCCTAAGTCACTTGCTTGAGTGTAAGATTGTTTTATATAATATCACTGAGGATGCAAATCAAATTGAGGAAGCAACATGGGCTGCTTCTGGTTAGTAGAGCTATTAACTGAACAGAAAATTTCTTGCTATACAGCCATCAAAATTTACAATAAATGTATAATGGAATTATCTGGGATTTACCATAGAAGTATAATGAAATTATATGGGATACATAGTCTACTGTAATATAAAAATGGGTTCCTTGATGGAGAAATGCTGCATGAATTGTTCAATTAATTAGCAAGGAACGATGGAATGCGCTCTAGCATTCATAAGCTAAAGAAGCTGCCATGGAATGGTTCAACACTTTAAATGACATATCTGTGTAGACAGCTATTTCCCTAAATAACTATCTATTTGCCTGGGGACATGGGTAGAAAATTTGCTCCTGTGTTATTCAGACAATGTTTCAGTATTTTATACAATTATTTTAAGTGTATTTTGACTTAAAAGTCCAATTGAAAAAACACTATTAACAGTCTTTCTAAAACTTTCTCTTGATTGTTACATCCAAATTCTAATGGGCATCTGAAATCTTTTTATGGTGACAGTGCAATATTGTTCTTTATGTTATAGTTAAACTAAATTATGCTTTCCTGTTTTATAGTATAAATAGATAATACCATCAGTTTTAGAGGACTCAGAAAAACATACCCCACATTTAATTATTTTTCTCTAAATTAAAATAAGGAAGCTTTACTTGAGTTCTGTAGATTTTCTGTTTCAACCATGAAAAAAACTCTACACTTTTATTTTCACTATCTCAGTAGTCAGCAAAGATGAATCATTTCCAAAAGATTGTTTCATTTTTATTTTTTTTTCCCATGATATGTAGCTCTCTGGAGATTATGTTGATTCCCAATAATTTGTTTCTTTATTTGTCTATTTGTTTTCTTTCCTGCTTTATTATTTCTGTTTTATACCAACCCAAATAAAGACTATTTGCTTAAAAATACATATCACATAGAATATTATAGTATAAATGTCTATACAGGAACTTTATAACAGCAAAAATACAGTTTGAGTAATACAGTTTACAATAAATTAATTCCTTTGCTTTCATTTAACAGCCCTACATACAGAAATGGCGAATTTTGCAACACCAAAGTTATTCATCCTCATTTCAACAATAATGAGCTGGGCAAAAAGCAAACCCCCTGACCCTGTAAGTAATGTGAAAACATAAATTTTTCTTTAACTGAATATTTCTTTTTAATTGAAAATATTCATTAAATACGATTAAAGAAGGTATTCCAGTACACACTTCAGCAACAGCTAATAAAGCTAGTGTCAGCAAGTGTGGTTTTTCTCATGATCCTTTCACCATGAACCACTACTTACTGCCAAAATTGTTAAATTTATTTCACTGGACAGAGAAGTTTAAGCACTGGGCTACAATGATAAAGGCAGACATGAGGGACTGCTTGGACAAGCGGTAAGATCTCTGCTAACGACAATATGCACTGTCCTTCAGTTGCAAAACATCCCATATTTACTACATATTTAATGAAATACATATTTAAATCAGTGTATAGACAGATAAATAAATACATCTTTATATCTATATGTTAAGCATAGTCAGGGACCATGTAAGATGGTTTGTAATATGCTATTGCAATACTTAAATTTAGTCTTAGAGAAATTGTGCACATTACTGTAGCAGTTGTCACGAGTTTTTCAAGCTTATGTAATGCTATATATAATAAAAATTCACGTTTTTTTCGCATATAAAAAGGTGTTAAAATCTTTTGCTGTGAAAATTGAAATTGAACTATTGAAATTTTAAAAATGTTTAACTTCAGCTACCAGAATCAGAAGTTTTAAGAATTTCAAGTAAAAACAAAGTTAAAACAGATTTAAAAATATTTTTAAGAACTTATTTTAACCATCTAGGCCTTTAAAAATTGTTCTGTTTTATGTATATCATAGTCACATATTTTCCTTCATAGGAAGATCCCGAGATTCCTTTTACTGATGAAGATTATCGCAGAAGAAAATCTCATCCTAACTTTATAGATCACATAAATGCGGAAAAACTCATTCTCAAACTTGGGAAAACTGTATGTAAAGAACTTGTTTATAAAAATAGGTTGTTTGGTCTTCTTACTTAGAGCACTATCTTAGTAATGTAAATTACCAACAATTTGAATAAATTTTAAGAGTATGTAATTCTTGTGATAAATATGGATAACATCAATTATTAATGAAGTATCAAACATAGACTATAAAGTTTTTTTAAACAGGTGTCTACATAATACAAATGGCAAATTCTGTCTTTTGTCCTCAGTGAGTAAATCATCCTTGTCCCATTTAAAAAAATATATTGTTTCATTGGTTGTATCAAAGAAAAATAAAGCTGAGGTTGACATGGGGAAACACTTGAGGATAAAGGATGTAGAGGAAAGTGTAATTTTAAAGAGAAGCAGCATCTTAGATATTAGCTATTTGCAAGCTATGTAAATATTATGGCTCATTTAAATACTTAGAAGATATTCTGGCCACACCTAGCATGTTCCTGGATAGTTTATGCTCTTGGAGCAGAGGCCTTGCTGAGTTTTATTCCACCCTATAATTGACTTTAAAACCATGGCTGTAGAGCTGACCCGGAGTAGCTAGAATAAACATTATCGCTTTATATGTGTTTTAAAATCACTTCCTTCAGCTTTGTTTCAACCTGATTAGATGATTAATCTTATTAGAGAACAGATGATGCCTCTCTCGGTATTTAAGAGCTATTATTAAATAAATACCAACAGTGGCTCAGATTGTGCTTCACAACTCAGGAAAATTGATGCTGTTGTCATTACAGTGGAGTACTGTGGAAGTTAGGAAAGAGAACTGGAAGACAATGAAATACACTATATGATGCTGTCGTTTGGCCACTCTCTTTGTGTGATAGCAGTATCCCATAATAAATATAATTTAGTGTCTATTGTAGAAATTTACATCTGGCTAATTATAGAGGGGGAAAAAAACTTTACTCTGATTCGAGTATAAACTTGTATATCATATCACACTAATCTCATATCTTATGCCCTGCTGAGAAAATAGCACTAGAAATTATATTCTATTCTGACTTGGGTTTAATAGTATAGAATGCCAGTAAAATTTGGTTTACAGCTTGCAAAATCAGTGATAAATTGTTCTTACTTTTTCTATGGTAACATGGAGTTATTCTATAAGACTATGGAATAACGTTCATACTTATGATAGAAATGTGAAGATTGTAAACAGTGTCCACCGAACCTCACAATAACTTCTGCCACCAGTAACACCCAGATGAACTATTGACTCAATTTTTCTGACTAGTCCAAAGCACTGAGTCACTATGTAACAAAGGTATTAATATAGCATTAGCTTTTAAATGTTTGCCAGGCTGACTGTCTGTTGAGAGGACAGTAGAACAGTATGTAGCAGTATGTGGTAAAGCACCTTGAATATTTTCAGTATATACCTACTGTAGGCATTTCAAAAGGAGCCCGTTTCCTCCAGAGGCAGCTTCTATGGGTGTCATCACCCCTGTTTAGTTTCTGTCAGCAGTTTGGAACAGGATGGCTCCAAAGCATCTGTTCTTCCCTGCAGATCAATATTAGCTTCCTGTGATGGCTGGAGACTTCTGGATTGCAGTTCTTACTCATTTCTAAATTCAGAGGCATCTGGGGAACTCGCACCTATGGAAGAAACGACAGTGTTGCCACTCACCTGCAAAGAGCTCATTGGGAAATACTGAGATTCATCAGCTGTGTCAGTCATGTAAAGATCTTGCACTCAAGAACAGAAGTGTTTCTTAGCCTTCTTATCTGTTCAGAGTGCAATTTAACAACTGTTGCTGCTCAATGCAAGGTTTCACTCCTCAGAGTTAGTGTATCTCCCACCTATATTCTGCTTAAAATTTAGCAAGAGCTATGAGCTAGAGGTCTTTGCTTTTTACCACTAGCAATTTATCTTTACCTTTGTGTCAAGGCATTTGGGCCGTGTAACTTTTGTCAGAGAGAAGTTGTTCACTCTGGAGTCCTGCCAAATTCAGAATCCTTGGAGAAACATCTGCCTACCACAAACAGAGGAGCTCTTTGTCTCCCAGATCTGTTCTCAGTGGCATCACAGTTCCTGAATTTAGACCCGTTTCTCACTTCAAGCATTGTATTAGAAGAAAACAAAAAAAAAGTGAAACAACGAAAGCCTCAAACGGGTTATGATAGCTGGAGTGTGACATCTAGTGGCTTTAATGAATATTACACAGGAACTTGAAGGTCTTTACCCACTCCTACGCATGCTGTGTGTAACTTGAGCTTGCCTAATAATTGTATTATTTTTTAAAAAAAGTACATCCAAGTCATCTCAAGTAGTATCTTCTCATATGTGTGACTTGTGACACTAAATAGATAACTTTAGAGAACTTGAACCTGTTTCAGAGGTTTGTATTTCAGTGAAGTTAGCACTCAGTGCCAAACCATGGTTTGTCTCCACAAGTGGCTACTGCAAGGTAAATGGAAGAAAATCCTATGTGTTACATTCTTTTTAAGGGAGATGAGAAAATAGCACCTCCTGTGCTTTCTCAAGAGACAGGTTTTTCCTGCTGGGAGACGGAAATTACAGGATGTTTTCTTCTGGGGCATGTTTGCAGTCTGTCCAAACCAATCCTGGGAGCTGCTGCTCTTAGGGTACAAACAGTTTCAGTCACGGTGCTACCCAAGGACACTACGTGTGTGAGCTATTATACTATCTGCAATGTCTTCTAATTTTAATGTTTCTTGTGCTTACTAACAGGCTGTTGCATTCAGCTGAGTTTTACACACTTTGTGTATTTAGTACACAAGTACTCAAGTTTCAGGGTAAGCCAGTATCCCATTTGTAGTACCGTATTTTTATAAAAACTTTCTTGTTGATTTTACTTCACAGAACAAACATAAATTTTCAACTTACGTTGTTGCCTCAGGACATCAATATGGAGCTGGGGAAGGACTCTTGCACTACTTTTTTAAGGTAGATATCCAACTATTTTTGAAGGTTCATTTAATTTCTAGGGACAAACCATATTGGAATTGAATGCATTTTTAGTAGCTTTGTATCATAAGCTTAATGCTTCTGTGAACAAACTGATTATTTGATCCCTTTGAAATGTTTTAGGTGCAGTGGAAGTGTTTTCCATATGTTTGGCTCCATATATTTATTTTTTTTCCATAGTTTTTGAACAGTATCTCCATACGTACTTTACACTAAGAACATGCCTGTCCTATCCGTGGAATCAGGAAAAAAGTCCTTCTTCTCAACATTATATTATCCTTTTTTCCAAGCATTTCTTTTATTTACAATACAAAATAACATTTGTCAAAGTCAAAGAATATTCTTAAAAAAAACCCAACCAAGTTACTTGGGTTTTGTAGGCTGCCAGTCAGTATTTCTCAAGACTTGTTTCTTTTACTGTAGTTCCATTAATAATTCAAGAAATTGAACTTTAAATTCTAGTAAAAAAATACTCCTTTTTAGTTCTAGTTAAAAGTAAACTTTTTCTCCTCACTTCTGTATTTGTATTTTCAGATGGGTTGGCTTAATGAGGCTCCTGCAATACCTGTTTTTGGAGATGGAAACAATTTTATTCCAACTATTCATGTTCTTGATTTAGCAGCGTAAGTAAAAAAAAAAATCCCCTGTACAATAACTGATACCAAGCTGGATAACAAATACAAATCTACTGGAGAGTACTGAGCCTATGAAATTGGTGGGGGTGGGTTTAAGAATACTATTTGGCCCTTCTTACTATGTCAAACAGAGACTTCCAATTCTTTAGTACTAGATATGCCTCCTGGAAACCTTATCTGACTGTTGCACCATTGCTATGCTTTTAAGAAATTACTAGCAATGCTCAATCTAGAGTGTGATACCAGTTAAACTGGCATAGAACTGGAAGTGAATCCTGGACTCCACAGCAGGCTCTTAGTATCTTCTAGAGATGTTGCTTTTTATCCTTTGAACTTCTTTTAAAAAAACCCAAAATTTAGCTGTGCTTCTTTATTAAGGAAAATACATATGAAAATATCGTGCTCTAAAAAGTTCTGCAAGATTTTACAAACTCTTTGTACTGTGAAATACTGAAATACATTTAACAATGAAAGCCCAGTATGCTTCTCTAACTACCAGCGCTGACTGTACTTGCTATGTTTTAGAGTGTTACAAAATATAGCAGACCACAGGCCACACTCTCGCTATATACTTGCAGTTGATGCATCTATGCACACTCTTCAAGAATTAATAAAGGTAAGAGATGTAATTCTTTTTTTTTTTTTCCAGATATCTTTAAGGTTTTAAAAGCTATACATTTTACTGAAGTACAAGTTCCTAGGTCTTCCTGAATTATCTTGTGTAGTAAATGACTGGGAAAATTAAGTTTGAAATCCTCCAAGACTTCCTTCCTTTGAACAAAATAAATTACTTGGACCTGAATTTGCAGAACCAGCTTTTGCAGTATTAGCATTAAGTAGAAATTTTACCTAAGAAAGTTCTGGTGAATTGTTATAGGATTCACAGTACTATGATTGGATCCTCAGTCTTTAAGATGTTTTTCACTTCGTTTTGTAGGAAGATATTTTGGGTTTCCAAGTATTTAGAAATTAAGTCTAGAAATAGTATTGATGACACTGTTGAACTATACACTGGCAATGGGAGTCAGCTAATACAATATAATAGGAGACTTGCTCATGTAGATTGAGCAAATGTTACGTAAAGACCAGGCAAATTTTTGGTTATGTCAAAAAATGTTTCATGGACCAGTGTGTTAGTCAGCTCACAAGAAGATGCAATCTTCTTTTTTTGTTTAGGTAAATATACAGGGTCTCACTGAAAAGTTCATAGTTGAAGAGCCATTCTGTATACGTGGCCATAATGCAATTAGTCAACATTCCTATGGAAAAAACAAAGGTCAAAATAACTTTTGCAGCTACGGTCAACCATAGGAAAGAGCATTATATAAAAAGACATTAAAAATATTAAGTTCTTAGAGGAGAAGGGTAGTGGCTATTGAAACTTGCATTATTAACCATATAGGGCCATTTTATGCTGCTTATTAAAAAATGTTTGGGAAAGAGAAAATTAAAATTAGCATCGTAAAAGTGTAGGTTGAAGAAAACAAGATGTCGAACTTCAAAAAGTTATACTTTTGTCTAGATAAAGAAAACAGAATAGAAAAGATCAAGAAATCTGGCAGGACAAGTGAAACACTTGAAGATCAACTATCAGGAAAGACTCAAAATTAATATCCTTTTTTCAAACACTTAAAGAACAAAAAGCCTGCCAGAAATTCTATAAGGCAAATTGATAATTATGGTACAAAAAGAGCACTTGGAGAAGACAAGGCCATAGCAGAGATGCTTTGCATTAGTGGGCATGGCTAAGAATTTATTTGGAAGCATCTTACTGCTTCAGGATCTTTTTGTAGATAACTTGTTAGAGGATCTGTAAAAAACTAAAGTAACTCTAGAAAAAGATTATAGAATGAACTGACAAAATGAACTCTAAGAAACCACCGGAGTCTTATGGTATTCACTGAAGAGGTCCCAAATAACTCAAGGAACTCAAGGAACTCTGAATTGCTAATTCACGCATACAACATGCTGTTTAGCACAGTCCTGGCACTTGAAGGCTGGAGGATGATAAATGTGATGCCCATGTAAAAAGAGAGCTTCCTGAACTGTTTTGGGAATTACAGGCCAATATGCCTAATACTGTTGTCTAATAACCAGGTACTTTATTAGACATTATAAAAAATAAATGCATTAAAGGACACCAGATGCATATGATCTATTTGGGAAGAGTCAACGTGACTTTTGTAATATATTTTCTCAATAAATACTTTCTAAAAAAGTACTTTCAAATACTTTGGAAACCTCCTACAGTTATTTGATGTGACCAGCAAATGAGGATAAAGGTGAACAAGTTGATGTAGTCTACTTGAATTCCCCTAAGGCTTTCAAAGAAGTACTTCACCAAAAGCTATTGAGAAGCAGTTAGGCACTCTCAGAAAAGTGGCTGGGTCCTCTCACAGGCATGTGATTGTTTAGAAATGGGAAAGAGAGGGCAAGAGTAATGAACAATTCTTGTAGAGAAAGGAAATTGCTAGTGGAGAGAGTGTTGCAGAGCGTGCTGCAGAGCGCTATCTAGGCAGGGAGCTGTACCAGCACAGGGAAAAGCCGGAAAGGTACATGGGACAGAAATACCTTGAGAATCAAATATACAGCAGCTATTTCTAGTTTAGGAAGTCATCTGACCTGAAAAAAGCTGAAGATTAGAAGACTACCTGGAAGGTGGATCATTTCCCATTCTTACTTTCATTTAGGCGTCCACTCATTGACATCATTGGAGAATGCTGAAATATATGTAGATTTTATCTGACTCTACCAATTTTTATGTTTTTATGGAATCTAGTGGCGTTTTTAATCTAAGAGCTTTAGGAGTAACTAACAATTTCTGTCTAATGGTGAAATGAAAATGTTATATGCAGAGTCATTGGTGGTGGCATTCATCTGAAAACCCTTCCTGATTGTTTACAGAATTAAATACTTCAAGAACCTGAAGTGAACGTGCTCAGCAATAAAATAGGTCTCCAAATAGATCTTAAGCATTAGGAAGTTGTATATAGATTTAAGAGTTTTGGAACACTGTTCTGTGGTTTTGGGTTGGTTGGTTGTTGTTGGGTTTTTGTTTGTTTTTTGGCTTGTTTTTTTTTTATTGCAAGTACCAAAAGAATCGTCTAGCAAAACAAAGGTGTTCAATACTAACATTAAAGTTAATATACTGTTCTTGGTCTATTTCAAATCAGTGTACTGATTTTTCAGGTATAGTGTAACACAAAATTTAAAGCACATATTTCAATTTTTTCTAAGAATCTGATTTGCTAAGTGGTTTTTTGTGGGTTTTTGTTTGTTTGTTTGTTTGTTTTCTTTCTCAATAGTGTATCAGTAAAAATGTTGGACCAGGAAAAATTGAGAAGATTCCAAAAGAAAATGCATTCCTGAGCAAAGAGTTAACAGTTAGTATTGTTCTCCTTTTATTACTTAAGGAAATGATGTAAACCTAAGATTATAATACCATGAAATATATGATTTATATATATAAAGAGAGTTTAAATTAGAAAACAAACAAACTAAAATTTAACCAGCACAGAACAGACTATTTTGAGGAGTTGCAGCCTGATTTAGAAAAGCAGTGAAGCACTGATATCACTGTTGCACTGAGCATACTGCAGCACACTCACAAAACCTACACAAAATTATAAAAATAACAAAAAAAAGTAATAATGATGTGCTGCTAAGGGTGATGAACACAGCATATATAAATTATGTCGTATTCATCTATTTATCTATAATAAACTGCTCATAGGAGAAATAAACAAAATACAATCCTGATAATTTTAAGATGGTACTTGATAAATTTATGGAAGAGGTTATTCCCTGCCATTATATGAAATTTTTGTATTGTACAGAATAATTGGTTAATGGTTCATATTCTAATCATTCATAAGAACATTCAAATACAAATATATTTTTTTTATATAAAAAATGCTTATATTTTTGAAAGCTTAAAATGTTTGTTTTGCTGTTTATGCAAACCTTCTTTCCCTATGTTTTAATTCTTTCTGTTCTCATGCCTTCATTCTAGTCTCTAGTTCAAGGTAACAGTGTTCTAAAAGGCATAGCTTAATTCTGAAAATAAATGTAGCTTTGCTCCCTCAGCAAATGCATTTGGATATGTTGCTTGTGAACCTGCGAATGGAATCTATGCTTCTGAAAGAGACTTTCAACATTAAGTGGGTTGCTCAGGCAGGACTGGTGGAGAACATTGAACGAATCGTCAAGGAATACAAGCAAAGTCGAGGATTACTGGTAATGGTTTGGTGTACACTATTCTTAAGGGCTGCTTGCTTTTTTTTTTTTTTTTTTCAAATATAAATGGTTATAAGAACACAAGCTTTAATTTCTTTAAGTAAAAACATATGGAAGACTGATATAGATGCAAAATAAGTGAACATAAAACCTGAAACTTAAATTGAAGAAGTTAGAGAGAATATTAATTAAAACAATAATAATTAAGTTTTATTTTCTTTATGCCTAAAACTAAAATCCTGTAAATGCAAATAAGCTTTCTGATGGAGAAGCTGCTGATGGAGAAACTAGTTCTGGAACTAGTTTCTGTATGCAATATATGGCATTCCTGGTATATTTTGCTTCAAGAACACAATACGTGTATCTTTTATTTAAGCTTTTTCACAATAGCCAGTAGTTAGGCAACTATTTTGTGTCCTTCATTATGTTTAGTGAGCTAGGATATTCAACTGCAATGTAGCTTTCATTTTATCCTGCTCTATTGTGTAATGTAGTGAACAACTTTGCTGTTTCCTACGTTAGTTTAATGGTTAGAACTTCTGCATTCAAACATACAGGGAAGGTTATTGAAAGATGCAGAAAAATGCTTGCATACATTCCAGTATTGATTGGTATGATAAAGTTGTTCAGCTTGTCTAAATCTTGGTCAAACTTTGAACAAGAGTTCAAGACGTGTAAAAGTAAACACAACTGCTATTGTTCAAAGTTGTTCATTAAAGGTCCCTCCATACCTCTGAAAGGATTATCAGATCTGTGTTTGGGTTAAACTACTGCATCTGAGAACATATGCATGTAGTTCAAAAAATTCAGTACAAAGTACAGACATACAAAGTAGCAAGGAGAGGGAAAGCTAGCTAGACCTCTGTCCCTGTCATTACTCTATTAAATTTGCAGAGTTTGCACTGTCAGATTTACTAAATTAAGACAGGCAGTTAATGATGTATGATTATGAGTTTGTTGTATATTTAATAAGTGTATATTGGAATGTGAATTACACTTACTCATACACAGGCTAGGTAGGCTGAAATGAGAAATCATAAATATCTTAAGGTTGTGATAGATCTGAAATTTTTGAGGTCAAAATAACCATTGTGATGAGAGCAACTCTACCTGAGTTGGGAAATAGAGCTATTGCACATGTCTAGTAGAATATCTGGCACCTCATTTCAAAATTCACTGCATCCTGTCTATAGGGTTGTGTTTTGACTCTTTTAACCATTCAAATACTAATAGTGCCACTGTAAGTCGGTCTGTAAGTCTAGTAAATAGAAATATGCTTCTTCTCTAATGGTGAAGTTGTACATTTAATTTAAGTAACTGTGTTACTCAAAGCCTATGGATGATATAGGTGATACTCAGCAATAAATAAATAAATTAATAAAACTAAAATAAATTTTCAGTTTTAATTATAATTGTTATTTCCTATTAGTTATAGTAAAAAGATTGTTCCTTTTAAATAAAAGCACCTGTATTGTTTGAATGATGTTATATCTTTCTTTTTTTTTTTCCAGCCTCTCAAAGTTTGCATTCATGGTCCTCCTGGGGTTGGCAAATCTACCATTGCTGAAGAGCTCTGCAAACACTACAGGCTACATCACATTAAGATAAAAGATGTGATTTCTGAAACAATAGCAAATCTGGTGTGTTGCTGTTTTCTAATGTTGCTATTATTTTAATTTCTGCGATTTTAAAATGTTTAGCATCATTTAAAAATTAGTTATAATTCCATTATTTTAGAATGGAAATATCTTTTGATGTACTAGTCACCTCTGGGGGTTTCACTGACTCTTCTTAGAGGCTAAAGGTTGCTCAGTATCTCTCTGTCTAGGAGCATATAAGAAAGGAATGGTTGTTTTGTGTTTTGTTTTTTTTTTTTCCTTTTATTACATCTGAGTATAAAAGAAATTTGGTTGTGGAATATTCATATTTCTGATCTGGTATGCAGGAGAAAATCGTAGTGTCTAAAGACAGCGTGGGAGAAGAGGGAGAAGATGATGAAGAGGAGAAGGAGGGTAAAAATGCAGAAGCAGCAGAAGAGTTACTAGATGAAATAAAAGAAAACATGGAGCAGAATTCAGGTAGGAACTACAAAGTATATTTGTGCTTTAGAATTTTAAATTCTATTAAAAAGCACATTTGTATGTGCCTTATTTAAAAAACAAATACAATGTTTTACATTATACACTATATACCTTATATAATAAAACATATTTTTAAAAATCCTGTGGTCCTTTTTTAATTGTAGAAATTCCATCTTTATATTTTTAAAACATTTAATATAATTCTTTTTACCCTGTAATTTGTTATATAAGTAACAATATACTCAGAAGCATTAGATTCTTGGACAGATGTTTTTAAAAACATCACGTTTTCTTCTCAGAACAGGGAACATAAATTGTAAAATATAAAGTGAAAAGTGAAGCAAATCTTTAGCAAATATGCAAAGAGGAATAGTATTCTAGTAAGAAAAAGAATTAGTGCACTGTCATATGAGGTTGTGGTTTTTTTTAAGTACCTTATATCTCATTTTGGCAATCTCTAAAGTGTAAATAGTATTTACTGAAACATGTACAGAATTTTCAAGTCTGCAGACTGAAAAAGGTCAATAAAAATTGCCATTACTGAAAAGTACTAGTTATCATCTATGCCATCTACATATGCATAGAGTCATGTAGTTTTTGACTTAGTGCTTAACATTTTCCATGTGGTATAAATTGATCCTCCTTAAAAATGCATTCTATCACTAAAGGTTTACCTGATTTGGATCTTGTGTATCTGCAAAGTATTGAACTTGTAACGTACCCAAAAGCTTCATTAATGAAATCTATGGCAGCATCTCTTCTGCATGCCTTGCTTTGTTGTTTAAAATAATGTTTTTTAAAATGGTAACATACTTTTATTATCACAATGGTTTATAAATATTTAAGATTTTTAAAGGTCAAAGTGAAATAAAGTAGGAAACTCAAAGGTTTGCAAAAGGTTTGCAAAAGGACAAAAAATTGTATCAAACCAAGCTTTTTACTCCCAAATTTGCTCAACAACATAGGCCAAGTTAATAAACAACTTCATATCTCAATCTATAAATCTGAAAATGAAACCTATCTCATGTTTGTTTTGCAAGACTATCTTTAATCTTACTGTAAACTATAAATAGAAAATGATTGCTTTGTCATATTTTTTCCCTATAAATATTTATTTACTGCTTCTATTAATATCTGATTGCATTATTTAAAAAAAAAAACCCAGCACCTTCACATTTAGTATCCTTAAGGTTCTAATATTAATATCCTTTAAACACAAATGTGATTTTATTTTATAGCTACACTTTTATAATCCATTGATTGCTGACAACATGTAATATACAAATGACTCAAAAATACATATTTTTTTAGGGTCTAAATAGAAGTTTCTCTGATAAATGAACTAAAATGTTAGTAAAATAATTTCATATCTCTTTTCCATAAACTAGATACCTATTAACCTTCTTTGTGTCTTAGGTCGTCTAGATGATCAGTATGTTATTAAATTTGTGAAGGATAAGCTTAAATCTATGCCTTGTAGTAATCAGGGATATGTTTTAGATGGGTTCCCAGAGACCTATGACCAGGCAAAAGATCTTTTTAATTGTAAGTACTGCTGCTTTGGTTTTTATTGCTGCTGACACTGCCATTATCATTAGTGTTCTCAGTGCCATAGTAGTTGAAGTGCACCAGCACTGTAATGACTGCAGTGCAGGACACAGAACAAAGTTATTTTCACAATGCTTAAAATTTAAGAAGGATTGTAATGCACCTTATTTAATTTAAGCACTAGATGGTTTTCAGACTGTTTCTGCTGGCAAAATACTAAGTAAATGCACAAATATGGAGGATGCTTTCTTGTTCTGTGTTGGTCTGCTCTATGCAAGCAAGCTCTAAGGCAGAATTTCATGATAGTATTTAAGGGCTGCTTAATAAGGGGATCCAGTCAATGCACCAATACATGTTTTGTGAAACAGATTAGGGTGGATATATTAGATTGGCTACAGTACATATGACTTCAGAGGAGCTCTGCAACATACATTTCAAATTGTAAGCAAGCACTGTCCATGAATTAACTACCAAGAATCATCTCCGTATGGAAATTACATCATGAGGTTTGAAGCAAAAAGAACCCCAGTCATGTTCAGCTTAATATGCTGGGCTGTAAATGATCATACTCGGCTGATGCTCTTCAGGCAGTTTTACTGATTGTACAGAACAGCAGACATTTAGTGGACTAACTAAAATATTTTAACAATACTACTGTAAAACATTTCTACTCACTCTTCTGAGCCCTGTCTCTGTTTTTGGAAGAATAATGTACTTGGCAGGAGGAAAGGGCAGGGTCAGGACAGCAGTTCTAAAACTGGACACATTTTAAAATTGTGTATATATGTGCATACTTCTGCTATTCAGGTAAACAACTATTATTGTCCCAAGGTAGAATTCTGTGGTGGCTGGCAGCATTAATTACTTACTCAATTATCTAAACTCGTGTCTAGGTTAGATTAATTTCCAGCAATTCATATAATTTGAATATAGACAAACCTGTGTTTGTACTGGGCACATTTCAGCAAATATAAAGTTATTGTTGCTTCAAATAAAAATGTTAATCATTTCTTACTTTTGTTTTAGTGGAAAGTGAAGAGGAAGAAGAAGAAATTAAAAGCAAAGTACCTAAATTTAATAAATTAATCACACCTGGTAAGTTTAATAGATTTCTTTTTAAATGAACAGAAGAGTTTTGAAATACTGCTGCCACCAACAAGAAGTCTAAAATATCACTCCATCTGTTCATATTTAATTTAACATAAAATAAATATATAATTTGTGTATTGCTGCTGTCCTTTTATTTGAAAGTGAACAATTAATCAAAATGAAGGTTTTGGTTTGCTTTGTGGGCTTTTTATTCTTCTTTTCTTTTTGTGAAAATGCCATCAACTGTTGCCTGATAACAATAGTAGTGGCTGTCTTTGTTATTACAGCAGCTATTAATGGAACAAAAATGAGCTTCTGAACTTGGCATACTAAAAAAACATTAGTTTATCTTTAGTATGATATCTTGAAAGGTGTTACCACATGCATTTTAATGCATCAGTAAAGTTGGGAATTAAAATAAAGTGGTTTTAATCTATGCAGAAATAGCTTCATACTGCTTTTTTCGCTCTTCTTGATTTCTTTGGAAGTTTTCATTACATTCAAACAATAAATTTGGCATATTTTGCATTACATGATATGTATGGTTAGACGCTATAAAGATTGAATATCTCAAATGCTTAGTGTTTCAGTAAATAATTTACTGGCTTCAGTGGAAATGAAGAAAATTCAAAACTTTCTGAAAAATTTCTTAGTCCTTGCACTTCCATGAAGGGACAAAGGTTTGATTTAAAAGGCAGGCTTCTAACAAGTTTTAAACCACTTATGAATTGCTGATTTCTGAATAATTTCTGTTATTCATAAACAAACTCACTTTTAGCCACCATTTCAAAAAAGGAAATGGGAGTGAATTATTATGATGGGCTGGAGAAGTAACACACTGTCCCGTAATAAGCACTGCAGGCATGGGATCTGTTTTAAGAAGTTTTAAGAAGCTACTTTCTTAACCTTAGAGGAAACTTGTTTGAGAGAACAGAACGGGCCAGAAAGGATTTTTGTTGGTTTGGGGAGGCTTTCTTGGGTTTGTGGTTGGGTTTTTTGGTGGTTTTTTTTGAGGTGGGGTGCTGTTCTTGAATCTGCAAATTCCTCTCTGATGTCAGAAAAATTACTTCCTGGCTTTGTTAAATTAACATGTTTCACTAGTGTTGTGTAAGGATATCAACAGAAATATCAGAATATATTGTGATAAATTACATGATGCCATATATAATAAATACAAATTGATTGTTGAGTTAATAAAATACTGCAAGATTCAGCCTAATGAAACTTCAAATATGACACTTCAGAAGTGAAGAAAGGAGACAGGGGTGTTTTTATGAATCCTTGAAAGTATTATCTACCAACAGTCCTACAAATAACATTGATGCTAAATTTTTATGGCATGTGGTAGCATAGTATCTTTCAAGTACTACTAGATTTATTTTTTTAAATTTACTTTAATTCAGCAGATACACCTTTATTTGTGAGATTAAAAATCACAATAAAGGATGATGACTTTTGATGACTTGATAAGCATGTTGTTAAATTTTCCAGTGTTACTTGCTGCTTTGGAACAGAATTTGTAAGAATTTTTTTTTCCTTGTATACTTATTACATGTATTAGTTGTACGATAACTTTCTCAGAAAATTTGGACTACACTGGATTGCTGTTTTTAAGATTTTTGTGCTGTTCATTGCAAGAATAATCTTGTTGATAGTGCTAAGAAAGAATTTGGTGAAATTGGAATATGTGAATATGTAGTTTCTTTACACACATCTCAATAATGTTGGCTTGCTCTACCTGGAGAAGTTGAATATAAGCTTTTGATAAATAAATTATCTATAAAGATATAACCAATTAATATCTATTTATGTTCAATTGTAGTTTAAAATGTATTAACTGAAAAAAGGTAAGAAGAAAAACAGTAATGCATAAGCACTGATCATGTGTTCTTCTTCACAGAATTTGTTATTTCTTTGACTGCATCTGACCAGTTCCTTATAAACAGAATAATAAATCTGCCAGAGAGTGTTGTGGCTGGAACTCATTATACCCAGGACCGGTTCCTGCAATCCCTGAATCTCTTCCGAGAGTTAAACACAGAAGATGAGACTGTTCTCAACTATTTTGACGAACTTGAAATACATCCTCAGTTTATTGGTATGAAATAATAAAATTAGTTGGTAAAATATGACTAAAAAGGTTTTGTTGTTACAAATTTAGCACTTGTGAAGATCAGATAGCAATATGATAATATCTATCTAATATTTTTAATTAACATTGCAGAATACATATACAAGCAGCATTTAAATACAGACCTGCAAAAATATCCATATACTCATAAGGATTCTGAATTTTTCTCCTACAGTTAATCTGTTTTTACAAACAGGGGTTTTAATTGCTCATTTTTGTAGCCTAATTTATCAAAATAATTTTCTGACTTAGGTTACAGACCTCTGCACGGGCATCCTTCTAGATTTGTGTAACAGTATATTTTCATGGACTTTTCAATATTATAGTTGCTCATATTTTTTATATTTTTTCTTTAGATTTATCCAGAGGCCATGACAATATATGGGTAATCTGTAAACGATGAAGCATGGAATAAAACTATTAAAGATTAAAGGGGGAAGGCTAGCACTGATTGTGTTTTGTACTACACCTGTATATGAGAAAATTTGTCTTCCCTACACACTATCCAGAAAATTGTGATTACAAGGAAATCTTGAGAGGATTACTATAATTTGATTATTCAAAAACAGTGAGATCAGGGTGACAACATTCTCAAGAAAAATATTTTGGTTTTGGTGGGGCTTTTGGGGGGAGGAGGTGGGGAGAGAAGAAAGAACAAGGGAAAACCCTGCAACTAAAATCAAACTGCTGATATTCAGAATGTCTATTTGACATCAGTTATGAAAATTTAATTGTTGAACAGCCTCAGTCATAATTGATTTACCTTTTTTTTTATTTAATATCAGTCATGTAGTTTATCTTGAGAATAATACCTTACGTGTGTTGTTAGGAAGTGTGGTAGTGGAAAAAAATAGTGTGTTAGTATAATCATTTTAGAATTGAGGTAATTTGGCTACAGAAAGTAAATGTAAGATATGGTAAATATTAAGGTCTGATGCCATCAATTAGTCATATTCTTATCTTAGGCACTTCTTGTTATGCAAGTAGTAGCAGTGTCCAAGACTATGATTCATTTTTGTGGGGACTACAAAGCGTATACTCTATGATAGAATATTGCAGTGTTTTCTGCTAAGAGTTATGCCCAAAGATTACTCTTAAACTCTAGTCCATTCCAAATAAGGAAACTCACTGGCCTACTAATTTTAATTATTCAAGTGTCACAACTGTGCATTCAGTGACTTCCAGGTGATTTTTCACATTCAGTTTATAGTGTTGATTCTCATCTTCAAAGGAGCATTATCTTTAGGTTCTGTTTATCTCTGAAACTGCCTCTTTACCTATATTCACATCACTGATTGTTACTCACCAAAGTATGCAAGCTTGTAGTGTTCCGTTGTGAAATGGCAAGGACAGATTACAAAGGTAACTTCAGTGAGGAACCTTCAGTTCTGCAAATACTCCTCCATTATGGCTGAGGGTTTATCAGATCCAAAATGAGTAGCATCAGATTTAAACAGAGACAACTGCTTTCTCAGTCATGTTCTGAAGGAATTTAGTGGGAAATGGTTAAAAAAATGTGCTTGATTTGTTAAATATTGACTCAAATTAATCAACCTTTCTTCCACCTTAATTTTAGAAATTCATAACGTTTGGCTTTATGAATTGCTTTTATGATTATTATTTTTTGTGAGTCTGAAATATGATTACTGCAAAGGAGTGGGCTTCAAGATTCTGGAAACCCTGCTTTGCTACAGTGACTCACTGTATCTTGTGTCTTGTTTTTCTCATCTGCAAATTGGGGATGGTGACACAGGCATGTTAGATCATCTACAAAAAGGCATGTTAAAGTTAAAACAGCAATTTCCTTTGAAGATCCTAATTTATGAACTCCTTTCCTGGTGATCTTTGCTCTCCATTCATATCAGTGCTAACTTAATTTTTTATTTAAAAGGTATTTATTTTTGAAGATTAATGCAGTTAATTATGATTGCTGTAATATTTGCATTGTAATCTTTCTTGGCCATCTAAGAAAAAAATGCAGTCTTTGAGACCTCAAATTCAATGCTGAAAGAGTTCTAAGCAATACTTTAAATGAACAGAAAAGTGGTTTGCATGTTTTTTTTTATATCCAGGTGCAGCTAAAATTGCAGAAACAATGGACTGCTTGACACAGAAGATGTATTATTCTTTTAATTTTGAATATTTCAGGGACGTAATTCTTGATTTTTTGGAAAGAAAAAGCTGTAAAAGAAATTTTACCATGTAGAATTATGTTAGCTTTCTCCTCAGTTCATTAGCAGACTTTGGACTTCAGGTCCAAATCACAAACACTTAAACTCTTGCAATAATGGTGTTAGCACTGGTCAGCTATCTTCTGTCCAAATTAGTGATTAGGAAGAAATGGGAAGCATGCTTTGCCAATGGCTTTCAAAATAACTTCATAAAGCAGAGGACTGTGAAGTGGGGACTACTGGATTCTCATCCAAATGTTCTAATCTGGTTGTTCTGGTTTTACCCATTTCTGTGCCTTTACTTCTCCAGTCCCTTAGCACTGAACAAGCCCTTTATCTCTGTGTTCTCTGGATACCTGAAAAGCCCACATTTCTTCTTTTCCATGCACATTTCTGTACCCTTTCTGCCAGATGCCTCCCCACACTCAATGCATACAGAGCCCAGGAAGCCCTGCTGACAGTCCTCATTTTTCTGTATTTTTTTTTCTTTTCCTTCTTTTTTTTGCAAGTTTAATACACAAGAAGCCTTCAGCAATCAAAAGGGAGAAGGAATGAAATGAAAGAGAAGCTCTTGCTCAGTCTCTGTGCTCCTACATGAAGCTACAGATTTGTTTTGTAGATAAAACACAGTAAGACTTCAACTAGAGATAGGTCTGTGTATTTGTAAATCTGTATGAGTGAAAACTTTGGAGTCTGTTGCCAAATCCTAACAACCTATTGCGTAACCTGCAGGGATGGTTTTATGCATCTAGATAAGTTGACAGAAGATTGGTGACAGGAACATCTCTGATAGTGAATGACCTCATTTTCAAGTTCCAAAACTTAGGCAAGCTGCAACCGATAAACATAGTAGTTGTTAAAATTACTTTGATACATTTCTCCCTTACGTCATCTTAGAAGGACAAACTACTTTAGCTGAAAGAAGTAAATAAAATCAGATGTAGAAATCTTAATTCAGTGTAGAAAAAAATGGGCATTTATAAGCAACTGAAAATAACATCTTATACTTGAAAATTGAAATAGCACAAACACCATATATTCTTAGGTCTTGCCATTATTTACTGATGTCTATTGATAATTGATAAAAGATGTGAAAAGTTCTCTCTTGTATTGTTTAAAAGATGTAGCCAAATTTGAAGATCTTGAGAACCGATTTATTGTAAAAGAGATCATCAAAGAAATTGGGGAACCTCGGAATTATGGTTTGACAGATGAAGAAAAGGAGATTTTGGAACGCAAAGCAGCTGAGGAACGCCTTGTCAAAGAAGCTCAAGAAAAAGCAGAACAAGAGCGTAGAGAAGCTGAGGAAAGGGCTGAAAGGATGGCAAATTGGGAAGAGTGGGTAGGTTAATACATATTTTTTGGGAAACTATCATTATTTATGTGTTTTAGGTGGCTTCCAGCAAACTGTTAAGTGACATAAATTCTCTAGTTCCTTATATCATACTTTAAATCTGGTTTAGATTATCTTCACAGTGTATTTTGATGCCCAATGTATTTTTGATTACAGACAGCATTTTTTTTGCATGTTGGTATCAGCATGTCTTTAAAATACTTTTATGATACTCTTCTTGTTGCTGTGATGGACTCTTTTATCTTAACATTTATAAACATCTACTATAAGCAATAGTGTTTTTCCATAAGCAGTCTTCTAGGACTTTTGCATTTTGCTCACTTCGAAGCAGCTCACCAAGTCTTAATTATGCTATTCAAACAATATTTTTAACTTAACACTGATCAATATTCCAGTCTGTATTGCAGAAAGGTTTCTGAGCCTGCAAGCGAAACACCTTTGAAAGCTGAGTCCTCAGTTCAGTGATGACTACCTGATGCAGTCTGAAGGATGCTTTTTGGTTCCTAATACTTTAATAAGTACTTGGTATTTAGGCTACCTGACCTCACAGGATTTGCACATGATGTTTTTTCCTTTTTTACTTTGCTACACCTAAGGATATTTTAGGTAAATAACCTGAAATGCATACTATTAAAAATGTTCTCATTCACATCCAAACTCAGGTTGTTTCACCAGAAGGCAGTTCTTCTATTGTCTTCTTCTAGAGGTGTTTAAAAACAAACTGATCATTCCACATAAAAATACTTTTCTTACATTTGAATGCCTGTACACATCTATGGGGAAATAATATCCCAAAATTACTCACTTCTAAAGAAGCATTTACATTACTCTGATGTTGACTTGTAAGTAAGTTTTCTTTGTTATCTCTATACTTATTTCCAGCTTCATTCAACCTTAAATAGCATTTTGTGCTCTCTGTAAACTTGTCTAAAAGATTAGTAAAGGTAGTTAAAACATTTTTAGCTATATTCAATCCAAAGCCATCTAACTTTCAAGAGAGCAAACTGCACAATATTCAAAGCTAAAATAAGCATTTAAATAAAATGTGTGCTTAAATTTAACCTTTTAAATAGGCAGATGCACAGGAAATCTAAGCAACTATTCATTTGCCCTTTAAACTGTAGATTAACTGCTGTCTCTGAGTAGTGACCAAAAACCACTTAGAGGATTTATTCAATAGCACTCCTGGATTGAGTGAATAAGGTAAATACTTCTTCCAGATATTGGTGTATCCATTTTATCTGAACATTGCTTTTGTGTTACAGCTTGGGTACAGAAAAGCAGTCTTCAGAGTATCATTTGCTTGCTCTATCTATATATGACTCAGGCTACTGATGAATAAAATGAGAGAAGAAAGGACAATAAAAATGTTCTTTAGTAATCTCCTGGCTAAAATTACTGCAAGTATGCATGCTATTAAGTGCTATTAAATGGAAAAAAGAAAAACTTGCAGCAATTTTATTTCCCCACCCATCCTACTTTTTGAATGCAATCATAGTATCTGCTTTAGCCTGAATTCAAGAATAAATTTACTTCGTGTAAACAGATGTAGTTCCCTATTGTTTTACTTTATTTAACTTTCACCCCCTTGAAAACTGACAAAAATGAAATAAAAACAAAGCAAAGAAACCAAACCCCAAACAAACAAATAAATACCCAACACAATTTACAGTTATTTAGAGTCAGGGCTCTCTTCTGAGTTCTCCTTCCTGTCCAGTTCAAAAAACCCTCAAGAAACTGTCCACATTTGCAATAGTACTAATTTTTAAATGATACAGTGTATTCCAACCATTTTGCCAAATGTCTTATGGAAACAGAACCACTGGAAGACTTCAGAATATAAAGAGAGAAAAATAAAATAATTTTACTAAGGAGATTATTTCAGTTTTCATCATGTTCAATTGTCTTCAGTGTGCCACATGCTCTAAATTTAATAAGCAGTTCATAGTTTTTCCTGCCAAGTCTGAGTTTTGAAGTCCTGTCCGCAGCTTCTAACACTATTTTTTTTCCTTTAGGCCACCATTATTATTAAATACAGTCAAGTGCTATTTGACTATTAAGGGCTATAAACTTTATGATTTTGTTCATTATTTGTAGAATAAAAATGTGGAGGAAGTGAGAAGACAAGAACAAGAGTTACTGGAAGCCCAGTCTATTCTACTACGAAACTATTTAATGAAGAATGTCATGCCAACACTTATGCAAGGGATAAATGAATGCTGTAGGATCAGGCCAGATGATCCAGTCGATTTTCTGGTAAGCTGATTACGTTTTTTTCTTATACATGTTTGAAAAAGCTTAATGCAAATATTCACATAGACCCAAAGAATCTCTGTTAACATAACTTTTTTTTCTACCACTGTCATGATAACAATTAATTAACAGATAGTATCTACAATTCTGGTGTGCAATAATTATTGCAAAAACTAAAAACCCAGCAACTACACTTTATGGTATCAATTCATACTGTGTATCAAGTAAGGGTATAATCCAGTTTTGCTAAACAGTAACAGGACAAGAATCACTACCAGACTGTGTTTCTCATCAGGGTGTGCACCCCACACATCTCATGTACCCTCCCAATTCTGCTGGGACAGCGGCCTGCAGAAAGGGGGACATCACTCTCCATCCTGCTTACGCTCCTCTAGGCACAATGGACATGTTACTGCCATGATGAAAGAAAGCTCTTCAAGTAATTCCCTTCACAATACACAGATAAATTAATGAGTAAATCCTCTAAGACATTCATGGAATAATTCCAGCGGCAAAGGACCTCACGATGTGATCTGGTTCAACTTTTGGCTGAAAGCAGGGTCAGGATCGCATTCAGATACAAATTCAGATGCTGTGAAGTTATTGCTGTAGTGCTGTTCTTCCTGCACACGCTAAAAATGTTATTAACAAGCTACCACTATTTAATGAAAAGAGACTTTTTATTAACCAAGGAAAAGCTTAAAATGAAAGCATCAGTGTTGCATGCCACTTTAAGCACTTAGGAATATTTAATTGTTTTAACCTTTTTGCTTACTGATGAGTGACAACTATCTGTAGCTGTAGGAGTTTGAGATCTTCTCTACTGTCTAACTTTTAAAGCTCTTCTGAGTCCAGAAACCAGGCCCTAGGGTGCTTCCTAGGATTTTCCATGGAGTTGCAAATACTATCATAAATAGCTCACTTCCTCCTCTTGCCCATGATAGAGACGGGGTGACTG
Organism: Tringa solitaria; assembly: GCA_026413425.1. Lineage (NCBI taxonomy): Eukaryota > Metazoa > Chordata > Aves > Charadriiformes > Scolopacidae > Tringa > Tringa solitaria. The sequence continues at coordinate 7,864,438 of JAOXJM010000041.1, forward strand.
CTACCAAGAGGGAGAATGAGGTGTGTGGTACTTTGGATGGTATTTGTTGGGAAGAGGTTTCTCTGACATATCTGCCAGGAATTACATTTTAGAGCCATTTAATACTTTCCATGATTTTGCTTAAAGCAACATTATTCACTGTATTTTTGTTATTTTGTGTTATATTTTACACTTATTTTCAAGTTCCCAATTTTAACTTTGAAACTCTTTCGTTTATAGGCAGAATATCTCTTCAAGCACAGTCCTGATATCGAATGAGAGAAACATTAAATCCTAACAGCTATCAAAAGTGTGAAGTGGAAAGGGAGAAAATTTTTTAATGCATTTTAAAAAAAATATTTAGTTTCTGAAACTATTTTTATTTAGGCTTATTATGTTGTATTGGGTTTTGAATATTCCTTCTACAAAAGTACCGTTTACTACACATATTGATTAATACATTTACATATCTGTATTTCATGTCTCTTTGAAACAGTGAACTGTAAGAATCTGTTTCCTAGCCAAAACTTTCTTCTTGCATTTTTTTCAGTTACACATTCTATTTAAGCAATAAATAGACTCAATTGTCCTCATCCTTAGTGGAGGTAGGCATCTAGCCCGAGGAAAAACTTTTTCTAAAAAAAAAGTGGTTTTGCTGAAAATGGAAATAAAGAGAAGCAGCAAGCTCTCTTATTTCCCCTCCCAGCTACCAAGAGACAAGTGACGCAACAAAGTCTTCTTTTGCTGTACTGAGACTGACTGATAAACAGTTTCCCTGCATAGTTACGTCATTAAATCTGTGTTTTTCTTTGGAATCAAACAGATGGGTGTAGTTCTTATTTAATTCTCTTCATCATTCAATATTTGATGTATCATGTTTATAGATTCTTGAAGAACCTAGACTTTCCAGCATGTGGCTGTCATTCTGTTTTCTATTGACATCATACACTTTTCTCAGAAACTGTCAGTATCTATGCTTATTGAGCTGAAACTGATAACATACTTGGTGTAAAACAAATAGAGGAGTTTGTCAAAACAGAAAGCAGGGTCTGTTTGGGAGATGGTGGGGGGTGGTGGTGGGGGAAAGAGTAAGAACTGAATGAATGGTGATTCGGAAACACTTTAATCTATTACTTTTAGTATTAGAATTTCAGATGTATTAATGCCCAATGTGCTTATTCAGATATATTTTTACAGAGAAACAATCCCATCTCCTGTGTTTTCAGTCACACAGCCAAGACAATTATAGCCAGGGGAGTCCAGAACCATCATCTACTCCATAGAAACAGATTTCTTTGGGATCTAGATTTCCTGTACACTGCCACTCCAAGTTACCATCTATCACATGAGGCAGCTGAAGATGAAATAATCGGTAATTTTAGAGAAATTTTTAGTTTGTGAGTCCTGTTTTTTAAAGATATAAATAGGATGCTTAAAAAAAACAGATAAAACGGGGTTTTAGAAACCGTAGAGTAATATGTTTCTAACAAGAAGGTTTTGAGTTGATATGTTAAGCGCGTGATTTTGTTTTCTATATTTTTTTTTTCTGAACTTCATGCCGTTTATTCCATCCAGAACGTTCAAACCCAATTATTAGAGAAGGACCTCTTTGCTGTGCGGGAGGCATACACACCAGAGCAAGGCGGATGCAGGGAGGCACGAAGAGAAGGCACGCACAGAGCCGGCTTTGAACTCAAACCCTTCCTTTCCCAAAGGAGCAGGCGGGGGGTCGCAGACCCCGCCGTGCCCTCCTGGGGGGACGCCGCTGGGCGAAGGGCAGCGGCCACCCCGGTCCCCACAGGCGTCGGTTTTCGTGGCAAGTGAAATCCGCGCTTTCCCTCGCTCGGAATCCCCCCGGTGCCCTCAGTCGCCCCGAACCACCGCTCCCGGCTCCGGCCTCAGCTGCGCGCAGGCGCCAACCCGCAGCCGTTAGCGCTTTGTTTTCAAACTCCGGCTGCACGCCGCCAGGAACTACAGCCCCCAGTATGCCCTGCGCCCCCCGCGGCCCCTCTGAGCATGCGCGGCCGAGCCAGCGTGCTCTGCGTGCGGGGGTGGCCGCGCCGCTGCGTCAGGCCCCCCCCCGCGCTAGAACGTTGCTGTGGTAGCGTTTGGGCGCCATGTTAGAAGGCCGGAGGGGAAGAGGAAAGTGAAGCGGCGGCGGCCGGGCCTAGCGATCGGTTTTCTCCTCCCTCTGCGGCTTGACCCCGGCCCGTACCATGGTCGCGGTTCCCGCTTCCTGGCGGGACGAGTGACCGGTCCGGAGGCGGCAGTGGTGGGGGAGGACGAAGAAGAGGAGGAGGGAGAAGGGGACGACGCGGTGGTGGTGGCGGCGGCGGCGGAGGAAGAGGAGGAGGGGCCGGAGAGACGATGCCGTTGTAAGTTGTTAAGCTCGCGGGGTGTCTCGAAGGTTTGTGGTGTTGCCGGTCCATCCTCAGCGCTCTCCTCGCGGCTCCCGGGGCTCCCGGGCCTTTTCTCCCGGCTCTCGCCCTTCCCCCCTCCGGCCCTGGGCTCTTCCGGTGCCGCAGTGTGAGGGGCCGTGGGCCCGCTCCCCGCCGCTGGCTGGCTGGCTGGGTCGCTTTCTTGTCTCCCCCATTGCTGCGAGGCCCGGAGGAGGTGCTGATGTGGCTTTTACGTTGTTAATGTTGTCTTCTCTTTCGTGATATCACAGCGGCAGGCTTGAGGGGCCGGGCGGCCGCGGGGCGGGTGCCTGCCGTGGCCCGCTTCGACCCGCTGTTGAGTCGGGCTAGGCCAAGTGGCAAAGTGCCGTATGTTTATCCTCTCTTCGGCCCGGCCACGAAAGGTGAAGCTCTTTTTCTCTCGGGAGTCCCGACAAAGCCGCTCCCCCTGTGGCCTTTTTTTTTTTTCCCTCGTTCTGGCAGCAGGAGAGACACAGCCGCCGGTTCTAACAGGCGACCCGAGCGGAGCCCGCTGTCCTTGCAAAACCCGCTCCGTTCCCGGTGGCTGCGGAACGCCGGGCGGCTGCGGGGACCCCCCGGCGGTGACCCCTGGCCGGCGGCGGGGGACGGCGGCCCACCCTACTCCTCCCCGCCATTCCCAGGCCGAGGGGCTTTCTCGCTGAAAAAGTGGGTCTTGTGCTTTGGACACGCCGTGATGTCACCCTGCTGATAGTCATGAATAACGAAGTGGGACATAATTTCATACCGTTTTCTTTCACCGCCACCCCTGCTTCCCAGCCCTCTCCCCCCCAACTTCCGTTTTCCCTTCTTTTTTTATCTCGCTGGTGCTCTGACGGCTCCAGGTTGAGAGGACAGAACTTCCTGCTCCTTAGTTTCCTAGTCCATAATGTTAGCATTTTATTATCCTGTATAAGTCGAGGGGACCAGTGATGGGTAGGTGGTTAAGTGGCTCTTAAGAATAAGGCATGTTTATATGCTAGGTTTGTTTTTTTTGTTTGGTTTTTGTTTTGTTGCCATTGAAGGAGAAAAATAAGGAATATGGGATGATTATTCACTGTTGTTTTACTACTGTTATTTGGGATTATTTGCTGTTGTTTTAAATGTGTAAACTTCATGTCAGGAATAACCATGCTTGCCTGTTGTGCTTGTTTTATTCAGTCTGAAACACTGTGAAGTTAGTCGTGAGGTAGATAACATGAGCTGAGCTTAACTGAAAGACTTTATGGCAGGAAAAGCACAGTGGGTGAATGCAGAAAGGAAAATGGTTATGCCAAGTAGTTTCTAATGCTTGTGTAATGAGGATGCAGTGTCTTTATAGATAAATTTTGCACATGTTCATTATGGCAACAAAAAATTACCAGAAACCAGCTTTGAAGTTGGCTAGGCTTGTTGGCATCAGGAAAATGGGAGTGTGTTTATTCTGCTTGCTTTCATTCTTAGTTTATTTTGTTGTGACTACATACATTCCAAATGCTCAATAACAACATTTTTTAAAGTTTGGGCTACTTTAATAGAGAACTTTGAATTTGGAATCACTTGATTGTTTTTTCTTAATGCAGGTGTTCATACTTCAACTAGAAATTCTTAAATAATATCATGTAGTTATATTTGCACTAACATACTGCTATTTTCAGTATAAACATTACATGCCAACTTCACTAATACAGGAGATTTAGTTAGGAAAAGCAAAGCTTTCTCAGGTTCTGCATGTGTTCTGTCATTTGTATGTTTGGAGTGACTGAATTTTTATTATTCAGTCAATACTTCAAAGTGAGCATTATAATGCTGGGAAGTTGCAACACCAGTAATGTTAATTCTTAAGTTTATTAAGTGATACCTCTGACTTAAGTTTGGAGAAAAGAAAGATGAGTTTAGGAAGTTCCTTTTCTTTAATTATAATTGTTTCCAGTTGATGCTTTCATGCATTTGGATAATATTTTTGAGTGAGTGTAGTACAACCCTATGTCACTGCCAAACTTTGAAGATGACAAAATATATATTTTTTTTTTAAAGGATGCCTTTAAACTTCATTTTTAGGATGGTCTTTACAACTGACAGGCCTAGTCAGAGCTGCTCTCCCATACAAACAGAGATTGTTGTAACTCTTTACTTGAAAAGCATTAGTTCAGAGTTCTCAAGAGGTGTACAGCATTGATGATACTGCATTGCCATGTGTATGTGTACATATTTCTCTTAGCAGTATGGTACAAAACTATAAAAACAAGCAAATTATTTATGTACAAATCACAGCAGTAGTAAGAGAGCAAACTCAGGTTCTACTGATTCTGATAGCTGACATTTATGAAAGCCTTCTCATGTTTTTAAAAAATACTAAATTTATCCTAGGAAGTTCTGTGACTTCTTGTTACGATTCCCATTAATCTTTGTGTGAAGAGATAGCAGCTGCATAAGGGAAAACTTTAACTTCCAATTATTCAAAAAGGTCAATTAGAAACAAAGGTGACTATTTCCCCTGTTACAAAGATACATTTTAGTGAACTATTAGGTACAGAATGTTCCTTTGCCTTATCTGAAATATAAGATGCAAGGGAGAAATGAAACTCAATAAGCTGTTTGTATGTTTCAGTTAGGGCTAGGTTTTACGCAGATAGGCTACTGACTCAGTGAAGCAGCAGCTACGCTTATGCGAATTGATGATGTAGTCTTTTTATGGAACCTGGGCCTTTCTGACCCTCTGAATAGAGAAATAGCACCATGAATCTGTTTCTTGTTAAGCTACTGATAATTATTGCTCTTACACCTTCTTTGCTGAACTTCCGTATCTGCTGAAATAATTGCAAAAGACTGGTTTTTTGTTGTGTTTGTTTTTTTTTTTTTTTACTAGAAATTGGAAAGTGCATTGAGTCATATATCTAAACACAGAAGTACCATAAGTGCTATAAACTTACAAGTATTGTTGTTATTAATAACTTCTATATTAGAGTTTTGGAATGTCATTAATTAATTTGTTTTCAGCCTTCATTATAGACAGTCAAGCTTTTTCTCATTTCTGAAGTAAGACTTTATGTTTTCTTTCATTGAACTTTAGAGCTTTAGACACATGTAAAGTCATTGTTTTCTTGACTTTTAATTCATGTCTGTCAACTTGTATGCCAGCATTAGTACAATACTATATTTAAATTCCTTGTACTCATTGGGAGTGGATAAATAGTATGCTTCTGAACAAAGAGGGGTCAGGTTTTTGTAGATTGTTATGGAAGGAATTAAATTATTCTTAACTTTGCAAAGCAGAGGACCTACTTTAGAATCACAGTTGACTTAATTTAAAGTGATACCTTTATTTATCAAGAAGAGATTAATACAAAAATCTATACTGAGGATTAATTTGTTAGATGTAGTACAGAGGAACTGCATGGCAAATATATTTGTTTTTTTGAATAGCTTTCAGTCTTCTGATGTCACTCCAAAAAGACTGAGTGTATACCTGTTAACATGGAGTTACTTCACAGAACTCGGAAACTGAGTTATTTTGGGCTGAGCAGATTTCACTGCTGAGACAAATTAATCTCTTAGAGTGAAATGCTTCATGGGATTCCTAGTTCTTGGCTTGATACTTTCTGGTATCTTTTGATTCAACCTTACTGACTGTCTTAAATTGCTACCTCTGGAATTTTTTGTCTTCAGAATAGCAATAAACCTCAATTTTGGTTCAAGTGCTTTTTGCAGAGTTCAGTAGAAGTTTCTTTTGTTTAAACTTGAGAAACTTCTTCTGAAACTGTTGTTAGAATGTTGTGAATGGGTGTGTGTTTGGACATGCTGCCTTCACTATTCATATTCTGTACAAATGGAACAGGTGGAGAGAACTCAGGATTGAGCCAAAGGTTAGCAGATTGTGTATGAGTGTTCTTTCTTTTGCTGTAAGTGGTGAGTCTCTTCTTCCATAGGTCTGTTGCCTGTCATTGCTCCAATACCCATGTTTGTATCTGGTTTGGGTATCTTAAAGATCTCATACTGACAGTTTATAACTTAATTTGTGGTCTAAACGATCCAGCAGTTTTCTGCTAGATACTAACTTTTGTTCAGGAAGGACAGCTGGATTATCTTAACTATTTAAAACATGTTCCCTAGTAACTGATTTGCACAGGCTTCATTAAGATTTCCTGCCTAGATTTCTGAAATTTTGCATGGAGTGATGGCGTTAGTATTAAGCCAGAAACTTTAATCTGAAATTGCCAAAGTCGATCCATGTTGTAGGAGATTTTAAAACAAGCGAACAAAACCCCTCAAAACACTTCATCTGAAACCTGACACAGTGGAGTTTGAGCTTTGTGAATTTAGCTCCAGCTGATTCACCAGATGGGGTGATGACCAGGAATCTGACTTGGGTGTCTTACATCAGTAAATAAGAGACTGAATTTTACTGAGGTAATCAGTAGAGGCTAATAAGAGAAGAAAGGATAGTTACTGAAGTTCTGTAAGTTGTGTATTTTGTCTTGGTATCTGGACACAAGACTGAATGAGCTAAAGGTCCTGACTGAAGTTAAAAGGTAATGTTCTGTGTGCTGTTGGCACTATTTTAAGACACTTAGCAGCCCACGGTCTCTTTTGCTTCACCAGTGCTGGCCTTGCTGTGCAAGTCTGTCTGGACAAACTTAATCCTCAGCTGAGGTTAGTGATGTATGAAAGGGGGTATATCGCTTCTAGCAAAATTAAGGTTTGATGGCCAAAAGCTGGAAGAGTTTTTTGTGTGCACTTGGCACACATTTAGATGAGTTAGATCTTGGGTAGTAGAGATCTATTTCAGGATGGATCAGAGGTGTATTGTAAGCTTACACTGGTTTCAAACTGTTACAATTTGTTAAATATTATAGTGTCTGATTTTAAAATGTCAGTTGTTTGTGTTGTCTTTTATTCTTGTGAAGCATCCCAAAATTACAGGAGTTACAATGTTTAGATAATGTGCGCTCACTGCAGCTGTATTTTGTCTCTGATAAGGAGCATACAATCTTAATTTCAATAACACGATAAAAACGTTACCAGTAGATCTGGGGTAGAATACTGGGAGTGAAGAGGAAAAAGTTTGTATAATGATATGGGTTTTCAAGTGGGGTTGGAAGGAGGGTTAAATACAAGGTATGCTTGGAAAAAAAAAAGTCTGTGACAGGATTCTTGTTTCTTCTGGTGATTGAGAAAGGTTCCAGTGTTGCAAAAAACCCAATAGTATGGTACTTTGAATTTGTATCTAACTCTTAGTTATATGGGGCAGTGTGGTATAGATACACTTGTATTTGCTCTATTTTTAGTTTGTGATGTCTGTTCGGTTGTAACCCAATCTTTAAAAGGTGCACTAGAAAGTTGGTTTTGTGGGGTTTTTTTTGTTGTGTTTTTTTCTAATCTTATCTCACAATCTTGTCCCCACCCCCCACCTTAGAATAATGTGTAGTCACTTCTGTTTGAAGGAGTGTAAAGGTGTATAGCTCTGATAACAAGCTTTATTTGTTCTTTTTTTCCCCCTTCTGCACTCTGTTGTAAAATGATTTTAGCAATGACCATATTACCAGGGTTTGTTCTTTTTAATTTAGTAGTTATTGACAATGGTATAATAAGATACTGCCTACCAAAACTTTGGGTTCTAAAGAACAGGTAGTTTAGCTGTGCTTGCTGTCAGCTTAGAATAGAGTAGAACTTTGTGTGTGGTGGTGTTTTTATATCAGGGGAAAAAGTAAGTGAGAGATGAGGTTAATTCGTAGTTGAATATGAAATACTGGATCATAACACTTTAGAATGAAAACCACTGTAGCTGTTTCCCAGTTTGCAGATGATTTACACTGTCAGGATACGCACTTCAAAAATTCAGGTCAAACCCGAGCAACAACAATAGAGTGTTAAACTGAACTCTGTATCATTTTATACAAATTTATTTTAATTTTGCTATTGGCAGGTAGCTCATGTTCATAGCAGAGCAAGATCTTCATGTGTATAAGTGGTTGACTAGAAACAAATAAAAAAGCCTCAACCAGTATCTTAATTTTCCTTATGATGTTAAAAAGGAAAACTTCAATATTAATTTTTTTTTGTATTTAAAAAAAACCCCAAAACAACCAAACTCTAAACACGCTTTGAGTTGAGACCTTGACATGGTCTGCCAAATCTCCCTCTGCTGTTGTCAAGATTGAGTAGCTGGGGTAGGACTTTCTGTTGCTGTTTAATATGCTTTGATTTTTGTTAATGCTTAACTCCAGTGACTAGCAGATTTGACATACATCCCCCCCAACCCCAAGGCCTTAACTTCCCTAATCCTCTCAGGTAGGAGGTGAGCATTGACACCTGTCCTTTGCCTTTGAACAAATTTGGTAGTTTAAACTAAGGGATCCAAAAATGGTATATCATGACTTGTCACAGGTAAAAACTAGAATGTCCATGTGTCTTTTCAAGAGGGAAGATACTGGAATAGAGTGTGATCTTCATGGTTTTAAGAAAAAGTAAAAGATAAGTCTGAGTATTGATCATTAGCGTCAGCATTACTGGCTTCAGGAATCTGCTTCTCTCAATCTGGGTCTGAGTGACATTGAGTCTTTTTTTTTAAAAAAAAATCTAGTAACAGCTTCTGCGAGGCTGTGTTTTGTCAATGAAGTCTAGTACCTGTTGGATACAGTTTCTAGTTATGGATAGGTGAAAATTACAGTCAAATCATCAGGAAACTGCTACACAAAACTAAAATGTTAATTGCTGCTTTAAAAACCTGTAAAAATAAACTGCAAAATCTTATATTGTAATGCAGATTTATTTTTTCAAATTAACAGTTGGCAAAAGAGGAGAAATTGTATTTCAAATTTAGTTATCTACTTTTTGGTGTAAGTAAAAGAATTCATGATATCCAAAGAATGTTTATGTATTGAGACCTTTTGTTTTCTGGCTGCTTTTTTTAGTAGCGACTAAGTGGCTGAAGCTACTATTTGTGTTGGCATCGCTAATGATTTTTTTCTTTTTAGAAAAAGAGGAAAAATTTCTTTAGTGGAATCTTTTGTCCTTCATGTGAATTACTGTTTTATATGATTAATCTGGACAGCTGTATGTTTTTTTTTTTAATGTTTACATTCACACATGAAGTCCTAAGGTCTATATGATCTGTTCAGCTGCTACTAAGTTCTTAAAACCCCTTAGTTGGGAAGCAATGTCAAATAATGTTCTCAGACATGATTACTTGGGCATTGATTTTTTTTTTTAAATGTACAGTTTTTTAGTGTGTGTTTTATCCTGCTTTGCCTTTTTTCCTTTTGCTAACGAGCAAAGGGACAAATGTGCTAGAACTTGCTTTGTGAGAAACTTGCATTGCTTCTCTACTTCTTATTTCAAACAAATTACAGGTCTTAAAATGGTTTTAAAATTGAGTTAACCTATGGAAAATTACATGAAGTTTTGTTGATTCTTATAATTTCTAAATTAAGGTGTTCTTTTTTTAATACTTAGTCTTCGTGTAAATGAGGAATGAAATCCTGATTTATGATGACAGCAGATCATTGAAATAAAAGTGAAGTTGTACTGTAGTTCTTCCACACGTAATATGTAGTTAGCCTGAAAAACTGTTCCTCATTTTGTATGATAGAAATAATATATAACATGTATAAATATGAAGGACTGATAATAGAGCAATATACATGGAAATGTTATGCTTGCAACAGTGGGACTTTCACATAAGCTGTCAGCTTGAGTTTTTGACGTGGAGGATTCTCTTTTCTTTAGGTTATATGAAAGTTGAAGGAGCCAAGACTGATGATAAAGCTTTTGCCCTTGTAGAATGAAAAATTGAATTCAGGAAAAAAATATTTATGTTCAAGCTGAATTGAAAATATTAGTTATACATTTGTTATTAAGCAAAATGTTACTCTATACCTTCAAAAGGAAGTAATCTTATGTCGTAAGAATATAACTTAACGAAGATGTAAGACAAGCATTGCCTTAACTTTCAGGTAATACTTGCTTTAATTGCTGGTAAAGCTTTTTGAATAGCTGTTGATATAATAGCCACATTTTCTTAAATGTGTATTTTGATAAGGAGAAATAATGGTTTTGTTGGTGTCTGAAAGGCTGATTAAGTAACAAGTCAGTTTCACAAAAGAAGCTTTTCAGTACGCTTAAAGTGAAAGATTTGTCATTTTCAAAAATCAAAGAAGGGGGAATAATATTGATAACTTAGTGGAAAGTTGTCTTATTTAATGCTGCAAGTAACATTTACAGCTTTCTTAATAGTGTATTAATTTTAATAATATAGCTTTTTAAAGTAGTGCATTTTTTTAAAACCTCTGAAATATGTAATGAGCAAGTCTAAGTGTTCTTAAAAATTTGGCTATGTTAAATGTTAAAGTACATTATTAAATTGTCTACAATAAGATTTATTTTTTTTATGTCTACCTGTTGTTGCTAGTATCAGTTCAAAAAAGTTTTAACTATGTGGGTATAGCATGTAGTAATCACCGAATCCTAACGCTTGTGTGTTATACAGTTCTGTTCTGACACACTTAGAATTACAAGCCTTAAAGCTCAAAGTGTTCTGGAAAAAAAAGTTGTGTTTAAATGTGAATGTCGTAAATAATACATACCCATTGTGAAAAAATGCATGGCTGTTCTTGACCTGGAATGCTTATCTAGGAAACCTGTTAATAGTTTTCATAGTACAATGATCTAAGAGAGTTGTTAGTAGTTTTCACAGTATGATGATAACTTTGTGTTTCTGCTGAAGTTCTTTTGTGTTCTCTCCTTTCTTGTAAAGTTGAAATATGCAGGGTTGATTTGAGAGTATCATGCTTGTGCTTGAGGATTGGCTCCATATCTGTGTAGCTTGAAAAGTGCAGGGCAAGGATGCTCTGAGGGCTTGTAATTGGGACTGGTTACTGGTGATCTAGGTCCTTGTAGACTTAACCTGTTGTGGTGGGTTAAGTTTATTTTAGGCTTCCTTTCCTATTTAAAGAAACACTTGCATAAAGTAAAATGTCATGCTAAAGTAACATGAGGGACATGGAGAGAGTACTGCTTGCACCCTTGATACTTGTGCTAGGCAAAGTCTAGCACAAAACTCTGATATTACATACTGCAAGACTATGTACAATATTGCCATCATGGTTTGAGTTGACATTGTTCATCTAACCATCCTCTTATGCTAGTCAGAAGTTTAAAGCTAACTGTATGATGCTGTTGAGCTTAAAATGTACTAATACCTCCTTACTTAAGTGAATGTTTTGAGTGTGTGAAGTCAGCTGATGTTTAGCCTGGAGAAAAGGGGCTGAGGGGAGACTTTGTTGCTTTCTACCTGAAAGGAGGTTATAGAGAAGTGGAGGTAGGTCTTGGACAAGAGAAAATGACCTGAAGTTGCTCCAGAGGAAGTTTAGATACTAGCAAAGATTTTTACACTGAAAGGGTTATCAAGCATTGGAACAGACTGCCCAGGGAAGTAGTGGATTCATCACCCCTGGAGGTATTTAAAAGACAATAGATGTAGTGCTTAGAGATATAGTTTAGTGAATAGTTATATATATATATAATAGTAGAGATATAGTTTTCATCAGTATTAAGTTGATGGTTGGACTCAATGATCTGCAAGGTCCATTCCAACCTGGACAATTCTGTGATTCTGTAATGTAAAAGATCATGCCTCATGGCAATTTGTAACCCTGCAGTCAATATTTAGAGTTGGAGAAAGGCAATTCTACTGTTCTTAATAATACAGTTTTCACACAGATTGGTCTGGGATATAAACCCTAATAGTAAGTTTAACTTCTTATTTCCTTAATATGTGTCTCTTGTCTGCTATTCTGATGAGAAAAAAATAATTGAATTTTTTTTTTGTTTTGTGTCTGTCAGTAACTTTATCTAATTGCCTTTATTAGTCCCGTTACAACCCAGGGATCACAAACACAGCAACTACAGAAGCATTATGGCATTACCTCACCTATCAGTTTAGCTGCCCCCAAGGAGATTGACTGCATGCTTACCCAGAAATTAATCGAAACCCTAAAACCTTATGGTGTATTTGAAGAGGAAGAAGAACTGCAACGCAGGTGAGTAAACACTCATTCTAGCAGTGTTTTTCTCCTATCTTGAGCTTTGTGTAGTTGATTACTGAACCCCAAGCATGTTTCTGTTCTTTCAAATGCTTTCTTAAAAGCCTAGTGGAATATTAAGCTCTATTTTTTTTCTCTTGCCATAAGAGGTATACTTCAGAACACAGGAATTAAAATGACATTTAAATTTTGGATGCTGGCTTGTATTTTTTTTCCACTTCATAACTGTTTTTTAGTAGTGGCCTTAATGCTTCTCCCCCACCTTACTAAGCTTTTCAGAGTGTTTTGCTCTCAGTAGTGCTTCTTGTTGTTCTTTTAGGTGCACATGTGTTATGAATTAAGGTTTTATTTTGAAAATGAGTAGAAGTCATCTACATTAAATGTGTGTAGGCCTTGCATGCTTGCATTTTTTCTGTGCTTAAATCACTTGAATGTCTTTAAAGGGGAAAAAATAGTGGGAATGTTATAAGAGTGACTGTTTCAGCATATATATAACCAGATCTGTAATTAGATCTGCAATGTTACTGTAATTGACTACTGTGTAATGATGATCAGGGTCTTAAATACTAGTATTTGGTTTAAGTTCATGACCTGTGATTCTGCTGTTTTATCAATAGGATTCTAATTTTGGGAAAATTAAATAACCTGGTAAAGGAATGGATACGGGAAATCAGTGAAAGCAAGGTATGGATATATTTTTAGACGGAACTGCTCATACTAAAACTGCTGTAGGAAGTTAATTGCAAAATCAATTCAGTCCCCAGTCTAAACAGAATGAATCTTAGATTTGGGGATCAAATTGGAAAAGCAAATACTACCTTTGTATAGCTGCTTTTGTTTCCAGGTAGCATCACCCCTTCAAAGTAGGACTTTGTCAAATAAAGGAAGTGATAAATATTGGGAAAAGTCATAGTAGTTGTAATAGAGATTTTTTTTTTTCAATTGTTCTCTTCCTCTTCTCCCTAGGTAGAAATATAGGTTGAAGGGTTTTTTTCCTCAAAATACACGATATGCTTAGATTGTTTGGCTTTGTGAACCAGTGCTAAATCTTAAAATGGACTTCGTGCAGCTTTATGATCTGTGGTCTTTTTCTTTAATGTCAGTCCTGGAATATTAGTTTTGTAGACTAATAATGACAGTGGCGGTTTTGCCAGGTTACAGCCCTTCTCCTTCCCACCCACCCCCTTTTATATCTGTTGCAAAATAATTCATTTTCAATTTGTTTGTATCTTTTGCTATATGACCATTAATGCAGGGCTTCAGATTGTAACATACCATCCTGTTATGAAATGGTAACTGTCTTTGCCCAGAGTATTGTGGATTCGAGAGGTTTTTTTGAAGATACAAATCTAGGAACTTTAGTATATGTACCTGAACAATGATAGTATAAAATAAATCTCTCCTAAAACCAAACTTTTATTTAAAATAATATGATATTGGTGTCTCTGAAAGCAATTTAATAAACACACTGATACTGTAAATAGTATTTTTCTGTTGCTCTAAATTGGAATCCATCATCAGTTTCTAAGTCAGTCTGAAATGCCTGAGTATTAAGCAAAATGTGTCAATGTCTATAATATTTTAAAGATGTTGCACCTCAAGTATAGAACTGCTTCAACAATTGCCAAGTTTGAAGCGGTAATATATACTGTAGTGGAAATGTTACAAATAGTTCCTAAGTAGCAAACATATCCCTGTCTTTTTTTGTTAATACTAAGGTTATTATTTCAGTAGTAACTACACCTTAATACAAATGTGGTGGAATATTTTTTCCTTTTGTTTTAAGATAGATTGTGTGCATTGTTAAAACTTGTTAAGGTAAAATAACCGATTTTATTTGCTTCATTTAGAATCTTCCACAATCTGTAATAGAAAATGTTGGAGGAAAAATTTTTACATTTGGATCCTATAGATTAGGGGTTCATACAAAAGGTAACATTTACTTCTATTATAAAGCTTATATGTTTGAGTTAATGAAGTATCTGTAAATGTCATACATAAGTAATAAAAACTTGCTGTCTTTTGAAGTAGTGTTAGATTTTATTTTCTTGTGTGTTTTTTTTTTTGTCAGCCATCTCCAATCTTCCTCATAAATAAAAGAAATATATTCCTATATTATGTTCTTGTCATGGGTTGGGAAACAGAAAAAAAGCTGGAAATTATTTAAAAATAGAGGAAGTTGTATACTTGGCTTCTCATGGTTTGTGCTTTGAAAATTGCTACAAACATTCCACAATTGAAAGACGAATGTATGTATGTATTCAGTATGCTTAATGGCCACGAATGTTTTTTGGTTGTGTGTGGTTTAGGTTTTAGTTTGTTTGTGGGGGTTTTTCCCCATTTGGTTTGACCTAGATATTTCCAAAGAAAAGCCATTCTATGGGAAACTAAATTTTCCTGTTTGGTTTCAAAAAGATTTCTGTTACTGGCATTTCATGTGTGAAATGTGTGTAACTTGTGCTAATAAACAATTTCAGGTGCTGATATTGATGCCCTGTGCGTTGCACCAAGACATGTTGAAAGAAGTGATTTTTTCACATCGTTTTATGAAAAACTGAAACAACAAGAAGAAGTAAAAGATCTGAGGGTAAGTGAACTGCCTGATACAGCGAACTGAAACGATGATGCTGAAAAGTTAATAGAGAAAGATAACACATTAAATATAACTTTACTATTAATGCTTTCAGTAGGTTTTTAGTTAACTTGCAGCAAAGCCTATCACCATAGTTGAAATGAAGAGAGATTCTTCTGTATCTTCTGTGTGTCCACTTACTGGAGACACTTATTTAAGAATCTGGATGGTTGAATGGTTTCTTAGCCATGTGTGTTAGTATTGTAAAATTTGTACTTGCTGTCTAGCAAGAGGCAGATACAAATATAAGTGTTTGGTCCTGATCCTTTTCAAGCTAACTTGCATGTTTCTAATGAAGGTTTTAAATTATATTGTTATGCTGCTGTTTTTATAATTTTATAAACTATTACAGTGGTTGATATTAACTAAGCCTTCTGTAATGGCTGTGCATTTGAAAATGGAGGTTACATTTTTAGTGTGTCTCATTATTAGATGCTTGTACAAGATTTTTAGTGTGTAAAGATGACTATCTCCCTTGTAGGAATGGAAGACACACTGACTGGTATATGATACTTTGTTTCTATTGTACATAAATGACAAGCCTCCCTAGGTCAACTGGTGGGATCTTTAATCTTCTCAGTGTTGGCTCAGAGTATATTTTTCTCTCCTGTAGTTCTTTCTTTTTAGCTGAACATAGTTGCTGGCAAGAATTAAACTTTGTTTGGTTTAGTCCTGCTCCTATAAAATAACTGGAACTGTCTCTACAGCATTCTTTCATTCTCTGCATCTTGTTGGTTGGTAACTGCCAGGGTAGTGCAAACATCTTGTGATAATAGCTTATGCACTGAATCAATTGTTTTGAATGCTTTATTATCTGAATGCTTTTAGTTATACTCAATCCACATGCTATAACTAAGAGTATTCTGATTTTCAGATTTCTGATTAGATTTAACTTACATATATAGCAAACTATATATATATATCAGACTTATAGCAAAGTTAATCTGTGTTTAGTTCAGATGCTCAGTTTAGGAAGATGGTATTCCTAGCTGATTGCAGAGTAGACATCAAATTCCATAGTTTCATTGTGGGTACTGTTTGTCAAAGTACCTTATTTATGACTGTATTTAGAAAAGATGCTTGAGTTCTGGGGACTTGTGACTTGGAACTAGTTTAGATGAAGTCAGACTGCAGAGTTACACAGTTATCTCCTTGTCATTCCTCATAAAATACTGACTGCAGAAACAATAGAAGTTAGGACCTCTTAGAGTAAGAATTCCCATAGGTTGACCTTAGACTACTTAGAGATGCCACGTAGAGTAAAGGATGCTTGTTTGTATCCTACATGTAGTGAGAGAGTTGGACCTTGAGGTAACATCATCAGAGCTGGCTGGTATGAGTGTGGGTTATAGTTAACATCTAGACAACATAGCACATAGTGTGTCAGTGCCTGCTGTATAAATGCTCAATGGTAGAAAAAGACTTTGCTGACAAAAATCGTCCTGGAAAACAGAGAAGTATCTGTATACATAGCATTTCATAATTATTGTTTAGACCGGCTTGCTATTGCTTGTAAATATTCTTCTCCATATTGAAAATAAAATATAACTTTTTTCCCCTCAGGCTGTCGAAGAAGCTTTTGTCCCAGTTATTAAACTTTGTTTTGATGGAATAGAGGTAAAGACCTTCTTTTATTTCACTTTGAAATAGAACATGGTTAAAGTGGTTTTCAAGATCTCCTTAACTCATGTAGTATTCATTAATATGAATGCTCTTAGACTGACTCTCCTAAGTGCATACCCAAGTCCTTGACAGTCCTCAGTTTTGTAATTTAAAGTAGGGCTTTGAGACCGAAATAAGTCTTTCTTGATGTACTTAAAGCTGTGTATAGAAAATCTCCCTCTTCTTTTTTAGGCACTGCTACCCACTTCTACTGATCTATTTACTGACCTGTAGAGTACCAGTATCGGCATTATTAAGACTTAACATTTAATAGAAGTTATATAATAAGTAATGTGTCTTCAGTAATTTTTTGGTTGCTAATGATTAACTGTCCAAATCTTAAAGTCAGACTTGCTTTAATACCTTATAATATGGGAAGTTGTCTGATATTTGATCAGTTCTTAGAAAGTTCTTACTTGAAGGCAAACTGGGTATCCTCTTTGTCCTGGTCTCTTTGGGTGTCTTTAAACACACAGCCAGTTTCTATTCAGTTTGCCTGTAGCCTGATGGTTCATCTCAGAGCGATGAATTTGCTTAACTTGATTTTTACTATTTTGGGAAAAGTTGCTGAGAAAAGAGGAACACTGCTTTCAGAAGATACTACTCTCTTAATCTTTCTTGGACTGTTTTATAGTCAGTCTGTCATCTTGGTGACAAAACCAAACATATAAACTGTTCATACACACAGTTCATCAGAGTTGTACCTGGGTTACATCAACCAGAAATTGGTGGGGATAAGAAGGGTACTTCACAGTGGGGAAAGAATTCCCATGCTAATCTTCTGACACACGACATGATTTGAAGAGCTGTACTCCTTCTTTCCCAGTCTGAGCTAGGTCTCTGCATTGCAATTGTAATAGTCATTAATTAGGGTACTGGCAATTTCTTGAGTCTCAGGAAGAAGATGAATACCCCCCTTGCCATCCAGTTTTACTTGTATTTTCACTGGCATTTTTGTCAGTTGACACTTAAGCAGAGAAATGTAGTACTACAAGCAGAAGTTTCTACTTAAGTCAAAGTATGACTTTTTCTGTAATTCAGTGATAATTTTGAGACTGTTTAGGTTAAAACTAGGTCATGTTTTCAAGACCTGCTCTGTTGTAGTAGAATTTTGTATTCTGGACCTAGAAGTGGTGCTTGTCCCTAAATGACTTTTATTTATGTGGGCAGTCATCATAGGTTTTTATGTGTCTGCTGGTTCTGTATTGCTCTTAATGTGTATTTTATCCCCTTGGAAAAGGAGGCGTAAGATAGATGAAGCATCTGGAAGTGTTCCTTTTAATATCTGTGAAGGGTGTTAGTATGTATTGTTTAAAGTGATTCTTTGTACTGGGAAGACTACTATTCTTAGTAAACTTGATGAAAAGAGGTTACAGAATTAATTCTACAGAAGAAAAAAACATTTTCTAATGTCTTATCTCTTTTTTTTTTTTTTAAGATTGATATTTTATTTGCAAGATTAGCACTGCAAACTATTCCTGAGGACTTAGACCTACGAGACGATAGCCTACTTAAAAATTTAGACATTAGATGCATACGAAGTCTTAATGGTATGTATGTACAGTTAAACTTCTTGTCTACTCTTTTAATAAGTATCCTAGTTTATTTGATACAGCAGTTTAGTTGTGGACTTGACTGAAAATGCAGCAACTCCATATCTGGAAATCAAGTCATAGCTAGTTTTAGATAACTTTTTGGAGAGAAGGGTTGTTCCTTGTTGGCCAGACTCTTATAAAATCTTTTCTTTTATTTGGATAGTAGGTGGTGCTGTCTAAAAATAAATGAGACTTGCAAGACTCCTGTGTGGAGCACTATTTATTTCTATAAAGATGTGTGCATGTTTTTAATTTGTTTATGTTTTAATATGCATAAACATACACAAAATTGCTTTAGTGCTAAATTGGGGATGTAAAAATTTTGTCAGTTTGAGTTCTGGTCTTTAGTAGCTTACCAGCTTGTGTAATCCTTAACTTTTCTGTAAGACTGCAGCTTAAAAAAGTATTATTTATGTACGGGACAGTAGGGGCTTCAGCCTGTATGCAACTTGGTGGGGAAGAGGAGCATGGGAGATAACAATGTTTTATATGACCTGGAAACTTGATAATTTGAAATTCCCACAGCAAATTACACTGTTTTGTGAAATTCAGATTTGTGCAGTCTCTAGAATTCATAATTGCTTCTTAATTGCTTTGAAAGGAACTCTTAGTCTTAGATAATACTATTTTCTTACAACCAGCTTTCTGCAACTGCTCAGTAACAATGAACAACTACTGATTAAAAATAAAATACAAAAGCAAGCAGTTAAGAATAACATTACAGATGACAATATTAAGCCTGAAAATATCCCATCAAAGTAATGATACAATTTGTACGTTTAAAAACTGTTCTTCTTAGCCTGTTCTCATAAATTCAAACAAAGCATTGACCTATGAGTTTCAGGTTTTCTCTAGGTCTGCGAATACTCATGCTTTCTGAATTTGTGTGCATGTTCTATGACATGCTGCACATAATGCCATTGTTTGCAGAACTTAAAACTTGTTTGTTTCTTAAACAGCTTCTACAGTTCATTATTAACAGAAAATCAAGTAGCAGTCCAAAACTGTAACTGTGTGCGTTGTCTTCCTGAGGGCTGCTGTAAAGCAGTAAAAAAAAAATAATAAAAAATCCTAATAAGATATGTTAAGCTTTCTAATTCGAAACAAAATGACCAAAATATGAAATGAGTTTCTAGCATGTTGATCTAAATGGTTTGATGGCTTTGAAGGTGAGAGAGGGTAAGCAGGCAAAACCACTGGAGGCAACAATGGTAATGGATGCTTTCTTTTGGCAGGTTGCCGGGTAACCGATGAAATTCTGCATCTAGTACCAAACATTGACAACTTCAGGTTAACACTGAGAGCTATCAAACTGTGGGCAAAACGTAAGCAGTTTTATTCCAAAATTTGTGAAGTTTCCATAAACTCCTATGGTTTCTGATAACTCTCTCCTTTTGTCTCTTTCCTTCTCAACCCACAGGCCACAACATCTATTCCAATATACTAGGTTTCCTTGGAGGTGTTTCCTGGGCTATGCTAGTAGCAAGAACTTGCCAGCTTTATCCAAATGCAATAGCATCAACTCTTGTACATAAATTTTTCTTGGTATTTTCTAAATGGTATGTTTTTTTTTAATTTAGTTACACTAAAATAAAATTGTTTGTAGACACTAAATTTTAGTCCTGTTTTTATGGTATCATTTTCAGCTGTTACCAGATTAAAATGGTAGATATGAGCATTGTTCAGAAACTTGTTAGCTTGAGTTTTTCAATAAGTCATCGGACATATCTCGTGCTTAAAGTATCCAAAACAAAACCGCCCAGTTTTTAATTAAAATTTTCTTAAGTATGTGTTCTAACTCAACATTACTCTTCAGGTAAAATACTTACATAGTGCAAAATAAGAGCAGACACCCCCAAATGTAAAGTATTTTAACATTCATATACTGGGATAATGGGAAAATGAGGTATGTCTGAATCTGGTTTAGGCATATAGCTTAAGTGTAGTTTAGGAGAACCAGTGCAAAAGTGTCAGTGTAGAGTAAGAAGTGTTTTCGAATTACATGTGGTTTCATACTCTGGAGCTAGTTACCTCAGAAAGATGGCTTGAATAACTCTGATGGGGGAACAATGGGAATGTTCCAAGTAAATGTAGAATGAATGGGACAAAAGTGTACTTTGCAGATTACAAATGAGTACTGTTTTTCTTGAAAGAGCATGTCTGGATACTGATATTCTTCATGAGACAGTGACAGATGTTAAGAATCGCTTTAGCAAGTTGTTGCTTTACTTCAAGTAAAGTTGCTTTACTTCTTAAAGTGAAGAGAACTTCTGCAGTTTCACTGTGTTGAATGCACAGGCTTTATAGCCTCTTTGAGGTACCTAGTGTTTAGTAATATCTTGCCCCACTAAGCTAATAGAGGAAAATTGGTTGCAGGCTCTGGTTAACGTGTTCCTTATACTGTTGTCCATTTTTTATGTGCATAGCATAGGAACATTAATGTACAAATACCAAGAGATTAACTGACTTCTACTTTTTATAGGAAGATGACTTTACTCATGGGAGTAGAGATGACTTGAAGAACAGAAGTGTTACTTTTGATTTTTTTTAGTGTTTATTCAGCATGGTTTATTTTTGATTTGATTTGACTTTTTTTTTAAATACATCTACTTGGTAGTGATACTGTAATGCTGTAATCGTGCTGGCTGCTGCTTTTGTAGTTTGTCCATGAAACAGCTAGCTTGAAGATAGACCCAATGTCAATCTTCGTAGAGGACTTTCTCTTAGATAGGCATATTTCAAGAAGAATTCAGAGTAGTTTACTTTAGTTACCTAAACCAGTCGTTATAAAGATCCAAGACTATTGAAAGTTCATAGTTCTGATGCCCTGGAGCAGCTAATTACAGCGGTAGTGTAGTTGGGCAAGACAATTTACTTAAAGTTAGACCAGCTTAGTCTTGAAGAAATGATGCTTTACCGTGAGAGCAGATCTAAGAAGGATGGTGTTCAAAAGTATTGTTTGTTGAACATACGTGGTTGTTTCCAATAGTCTTATTCAGTGCTACAATCTTTTTGAACAGGGAATGGCCAAATCCAGTGCTATTGAAACAGCCAGAAGAATGCAATCTTAATTTGCCTGTATGGGACCCAAGGGTTAGTGTGTTATTTTTTCCCCTATAAGTCACACTGTACAATAAATTCAGTTGCTTAAAGAATCCTAGGTGAACTTCATTTTGGGTGTATTAAACTTTAATATTTTGGTATTATGTATTTATAAGTAACCTTTTGTTCTTGTGAGTGTGTAACAAAGTTTAACTTAATTTTCTAAACTCACCACTTGAAGCACACTTGCTGAACAATGTACTTTTTACTCCTGACTTCTGCAATAAGTGATCTTAATAAGTATTCGGTGTTATTAGATATATGCTTTAAAGCAATGCCTTTTTTTTGCTTCTGACTTAAAACCTGTTGCTTTTGCAAATATATTGAATTCACTTCAGTGCAAGAGTCACAGCTGGATGGGTTCGATTCCAAATAGTTGTAGAAATGTCTTTTCATCTTGGACCAAAGAAGATTGTAACTTGAAGTCTAAGTTGTTTTTTGTGTATTATAAATAATATTTTATCTCCATCTTTGTAGCACTTACATTAAGGACATTGGAGATTAATGTCCTTCAGGCAGTCAATAAAACAGCTTGCAGCAGATGAACAGCTCACATTCTGAGGTTTCAGTAAGGAATAGCGTGAATGTGTTCAATGCTGTTTTGTCAATTTTAGAATAGTTGGTGTTCAGCTAATCTTTTTTTGATGAATGATGTGAGCACCAGATGTTGAGTTGTATGCCCTTTTGTACTTCGAATCCATTTTTCTTATTGACAAAAGTCCACGTTTAAATAATGTGAGACAGTTAAAAAGTGTTCTTGAGTCTTGCTTTTGTTTCTGGGATAGAGGGTTTGAGGTCAGTGTTTGATGGGAACTGTGTGTGTTGCAGTAGCTAAACAAAGTAGAGTAAGTTAATGACAGGATTTTATCTAATTTACCATCTACAAAATTGCTACTCTAATGCTATTTTAAATGTATTTTGCGTGTGTGTGCTTTGTCCCTTCTTGTTTGTTTCCCTGTGTGCCGTTTAATAAAAGATATGTTAACACAAGTGATGCTTCTATCAGGTTGCCTAGAGCCTCTCGTCTTAAGTTGGCTCTTTATTTTCAGTAGTGATACAGAAATAAAGTATAAAATATTTTTTGCAAGGTCTGAAAACAGTCATTCTTCTGAAGGTGCTCATGTGGTGATAAAGTATCCTTGTTTTGATGTGATCACAAGCTAATATCTATTAAAGAGAGAAATTGTTCTATCCAGTTGGTATTTCTGGACTTAAAAATGCCTGCGACTGGATCTTGGTGTGCTGAAAGGTTACAGCCATCTCACATCACTGTGGTTCAGAATGATGTTCTTCGTGAAAGCATTATCCTTGTTTTCTAAATTTTCTCTGAATTGTTTGTAAATTTACTTGGTCTGCAAACTAAGGTCTCTTAAACCTTAAGACTTGGTTGTAGTAAAGGGAGAAATCCAAATTTGTTAACTCATGTGTATGCTTGAAGAAAACTGATTGGCTGTTGTTATATATAGGTAAACCCCAGTGATAGGTACCATCTTATGCCTATAATTACACCAGCATACCCACAGCAGAACTCTACCTACAATGTGTCCGTTTCCACACGGATGGTCATGGTTGAGGAATTTAAACAAGGTAAGTATTATCTTATGCTCTCTATAAATGTTTTCAAACAAATTTAAAATAGTTCCATGGTGGGTATACTTTGTGAGAGGGGAGGTGGGAGGATGTTAAACAGCTTCTTGACATGAGACTGTCTTCTAAGGGAGGTAGAACTTGGCCTCTTATGCTTATGTGGCTTAAAGTTCCACATTCAATATAGACTTCTGCAGATCAGTCCTTTGCTCTTAGAAACGGAGGGTAAATAATTAGAATGCCTCATGCTCTGAAAATGAGAATTAACAGTGCGATATCTTTTTTTCCTTTGTTTATTTTGGTGGCTTTAGGTTGTCATGCCACATGGAACATTAGTGTAGTAATACCCCTTGGTGGCCATTTCTGGGCCTAATATAAGACAATATACTTGCTCAGAGAGTCCTCTAGATTTATCCTAATAATCTACTTGGATAATTAAAGTAGATAAGAGAAGATGTTACCAAAGCAAGGAGTAGACTTGATGCAGAGAGCAACTACTAGTAGCACTCACAGGCAATCAGTAGCTTATTCTCTCACTGTTTCTTTGCCTTGTTGTACAATGCCTTGCTCAAGAGATGATCCAAGTACTGTAAGGAAAAAGATCTATCTCCATCTTCTTTGGACTGGGTAGTGACTCTGGCATACACAAAAGATTAAATAGACCCGTGTCGCACTGCAAAGCAAAAATAAATAAAAACATCAGTCTGATCAATTAAGATACGTTTCTAAACGTTTTATTGTGGTTCTTCTTACTAATATTATTTGTATAACTAATGACCACTTAGGGTACAACTGAAATATAAAGCTTGTTCATAAATTCCTTTGAATTTGAAGGGGGGAAATAATTCGTAGTAACTTTTGTTAATAAATTGCTTTGACTCTGGGTACTAAACTGTATTTAAAAAAAAAAAGTTTAAATGTTTTTTTGTAATTTAGGTCTTGCTATCACAGATGAAATTTTGCTGAGTAAGGCAGAGTGGTCCAAACTTTTTGAAGCTCCAAACTTCTTTCAAAAGTACAAGTATGTATTTTATGGCATGGCAGAATATTTAAAGTTTTATCAGTTAAAATATCTAATGATGCTCTGTAGCACAGGATTTTAAACATACATACGTTAGACTTGCGAAATGTGTTTTAGGATTTTTCTATGCAGAGGGGGAGTGAATGCACTATTGTCCTTTCTCTTAGAAAACAAATAATTTCCTCAGAGACATGCTAAAGACACAAAAAAAAAAAAGGAAAATATTTCAGAAACCCGTTAGTCCTTGACCCAATGTTTAGAATGTCACCAGTTAACTTTACAATTGGTGTGCTACCAAGAAAATTAAGATGTATCAGCTGGTTTGACTAACAGAAATGTTGTTTAATGGTGTCAGTAAGCACTCTAAAAATGGGTCTTGCCTCCCAGGAAACAGGATAGTAAAAGAACTAATTCTGAAGGTCAATATTTAAGATGAAGACGTACTTGAAACTATGTGTTTTCTTCTCTCAGTAGAGTCAACAGTTCATTCTAATAAAAGATATTTTTGCAATTGTGTTGACTAACAGCCAGATGTACTAGTTATTACTTGATTTTTTTCTTTAAAGCTTAAGGCTTTTGGCTCTATTAATACTCTCTCACACCTAGCTTCTCTAATTTTGTAATGTCTCTAAGGGAAATACTGAAGTTCACAGTTCACATTTTTAGGGTTTCTAGTAATATGCTTGTGGGGCAGAAGCTTGTTAAATGTATATGGACTTGCTGAAAGTTGTATTTTTATAATAAATATGGATTTTTAAAATATGGACTACATCTTATTTGCCCTCAGTTGAAATTGGAGACCCATTTTTCTTGAATCAAGATCAAATATATTTTACACTTGTTTCTGTGTTGGGTGGTTGGTTGGTTTTGTACTAATCTAAAAAAGATTGAAATATACACTTCCCCCATTAAAAGAGACTGATGACCTTCATAACGTGTCTGTGTTTTGTTTCTATACCTTTTGCATGGTAAAAACTTTAAAATATTTGGATGGCTTTTATGTTGTACCTTGGAGATTAAGTTTGAAAATACTTAAAAGAGCAATGTAAAGTTACGTTATCTTTTGAACTTAAGTGGGCTGCAGAAAAAAGTTTCTGATCAAGAGGTTGCTAATAAGTTTCCTAGTATGTTTCCTTTGTTCCTTTCAAAACTAGGAAAAAGTGGGAAACATTGAATGTCCTTTGAAACATTCCCCGTTTTAATAGTTGAGGGTTTTTTTGTACCAACTTTAGCAATTTTATC
>JAOXJM010000041.1:7889704-7922385 GCA_026413425.1 Tringa solitaria
GAAAAGCTTCTCTTGCCAACATGAATATCCAGGTTTTGTAGGTTTTTGACAAAATGTCTTTGCTTTAATTTATTTTTTTCTAACTGTGGAATGGTACTATGAAGCCTACCTTAATTTAAATTACCCAAGACTTTCTCTGTTTTACCATAGTAAGTTATTTTATAGCTTTGGTTAGTAATCTTTACAAAATAAAATCAATATATGCAATCATAAGTATGCAATAAATGTGGCTCTTGGTCAAACCTCCATCTGAAAGCTAGGTGTTTTGGGGTTTTTTTTTCCCCTCTTCACACTCCTGTTTAAATTGTAGATGCCTTGACTTGTTACTGCTCAGTTCAAAACAGTGCATAGTGCTCTGCCAGATAAGAGAAGATCTGATCCTTGCTCTGAGACATACTTTTAGAAACATTTCTTTTCTTCTCTAAAATCATAGTTCTATTAATCTGTATCACTCTCAAAGGCAATTAGTTGCTAAATGTCTATGTTGATCATAAACACTTTTAACTTTTTAGCCCTGATTAACTTTAGTGATGTGTGACTAAGGGAATCTGGAGGCTACTGCATACCTGCATGGCAGGGGCAGATTAGAAATTGGGAGAATAGGGAGATCTGAGTTTATTTTTCTTATTTGTAAAATTTCAACAGTTACTTGTAGTTAGGGGGTTTCAGTAGGTGTTATCTGCTTTTCATGTAGGTTTAAATTTTTCAGGTGGGTGGGAAACAACAACAAAGAACATACATTTGTTGGACATGGTGTTTTACAGGGAAATGACAAGAACAATTTCACATGGGTAGAACATGAGTGGGAAATGTTAAATTGAGAATGAAATTACCAGAGCTTAAAGTCATGAGGGAAGTACGATGATGAGATAAATAACACATTTAATGAGCTCTAGTATATTGTTTCTTTGTTATAAAGACAGATATCCTACTAAATAATTAGAATATAAACATACCTTTTAAAAAGGTATTTTGAACACTTGCCTTGCTAGAACATTTTCTGAAGTGCAAATACTGGACAGAGTCATAAAGAAAAATTGGAATGAGTGTTCAGGTGTTCTTAGTTTCTTCAGAAAATAATATGACACTTAAAAATACTTTAGTTTTTTTGTGGGTACGGTTGTTAATGGTGTAAGACAATTCCATTATATCTACACTGGGTTATTTTTATAAAAACATAGAGCAGATAGGGAGACTGGGATAGAAACCAGCACCAATTTCTAAAAAACAAAACCCCAAACAAATATGACCCAGCCCATATACTTCAAAATAATTCTCTTCATCTAAAAATCACCATTGAGAGGTAGAAGCTCAATTTCAGCTTGTGTTACATAAGTTTTACTAAAAATGGCAATAACAGATTACCAGTGATTAATTCCCTTTCAGCGCTAACAGTTGGGTGTAGGGGAGAGATATTGCATTTTTTTCTTTTTCAGCTACCTGAGCAAAAATACCTTATTATATTTTTTTTATAAATAAGAATCAAGGCTTTTTTTTTTTGAGGTGCTTACCAGCTAGTTAAGGATTTTAGACAGTCAAATTAAAATATTTTTTTAATTACTTCTTCAGAAGTTTCTTTCAAAGAGCTCTTTTAACAAGTAACTGGAAAATTAAATTAGTTTCTTCAAATACTTGCAGATTTGTCTCTTTCAGTTCATGTGTAGCTAAAAACAACAAAAAGCTTAATTTGTCCTACTAATTGAGACATTCTGCAACTGTGTGTGGTATGTATGATGTAGGAATCTTCTGGATCATAGTTGCATATCTAGTGCTCCTTAGAAGAAATTGATACTAGAAATTAGTAAATTCTCATACAGAATTTGAGTAAAGGACCCTTATTCTCTTTCTTCCTTTTTTTTTTTTTCCCTTCAGAATATATATTATTGAGTCATGGTATCCTACAAGTAACTAAAATGAGGATTTCAATAAGATAACGGGAAAAACTCAATGTTTTTGTATGAAGCAGTAAATACTGCCAGAATGAAAAAAATAAATAGATAAAATGCCTTATTCAAAAGGGGGAAAAAGGTTCTCCAAATCTCTCTTTTCTAGTCCTCTTATTTCATTGATATTCTCGGACTAAAAGGACTGTAGCATTTAGCAGATTTTTTTTTTCTCTTGCCGCCTAAATATAAGTACAGAAACATGTAGTTACTGATTTGACCTGTTGACTTTGATTTACCATTGTGATTTGAAGGCCAAGAGCATCAGAGAACTCTTCTTGCATCATAGTCTTTCACCTGCATTCCTTTCTATGAGGTGCATGTGCTAGCGTCTAATCCCTCATTTTACTGCTGTTCTTAAAGTCCTGCTCTGAAGGTACCTCAATACGTCATATCAGTATAGAGTAATGCCAAGTTGCATGATTTAGGATTTTAAAATAGAATTCCCAGCTAAACTTCTGAAAAACCCAACTGTAGGCATTTAAGGTTCCCCCCACCTCCCTCATTATGAATTTAAGTTAAAAGTAATCATCTCCCATTCCACTATCCTTGGGCTTCTTTGTTTAAAATACCATTCTTGCTTTGTATGCTGTTTCTTTGAAATTTACTTACAGTGGTATACACTGATTATCCTGGAATATAATTGAAAGCTTAAGAATTATCATCAGAGGAAACATTCCTTGTGAAGTTTCAGATAAGTGTCTTCAGACAATTCTAAAATGCAGATACAAATTTTTTTAAACCACATTTGATAGTGCTATTTTTGACTTTGAACAAATGCATATGTGCTAACCATTCTTCTAACTATTCAGAAATAATGTGGCAGCTAAGACAACTGACATATATAGATGGTTGTGAACAGTTTTTACTTGCAGAGAATCTCTAGTATGCAGTTAAATCCCTTATCTCATTAGGTATTGAAATGTCTGTACTGTTTTTCAACTAGCCTTTTATTAAGGTTACTCGTATGAAGCGCAGTTGTAAATGTCCCTAAAATCTGAAATGTTTTGAGAAGTCCATTATTGACATGCTTTAGAGGCGTAG
Source organism: Tringa solitaria (assembly GCA_026413425.1). Lineage (NCBI taxonomy): Eukaryota > Metazoa > Chordata > Aves > Charadriiformes > Scolopacidae > Tringa > Tringa solitaria. The sequence continues at coordinate 7,892,692 of JAOXJM010000041.1, forward strand.
CCTCTTCGTCAACTTAATAATGCTTAGTTTTGTTAGAGTATATACTTAAGCTAATGACCTGTAGTTTGCAACGTAGAATTTACTGCAAAGTGTTAATATTAAGGTTTGAATGCCTAGTTTTAGAAGTATAAATAGAATAGCATATTGTCTTTATCTCCAAAGGCATTATATTGTACTTCTAGCAAGCGCACCGACAGAAAAACAGCGACTAGAATGGTGAGTATAATGCTTGCTGTTTAAAAGAAAACCAAAAAATACCAAACAACAAAAAAAACCAAACAAAAACCTGTCGACCTCGGATGCAAGGGAATATCTAGTGTATCTAGTATGTTTTTAATGAAACAAAGTGGAGCCTTCAGTGTTTCAAAATTAAATGACGATGATGATAATAAAGATGAAGATAATAAACTTCTGAAAAACAGTAAAAATAAAGAACCAGGGAGTTTCAGGCTCTTGCTTGAATTTTGCTTCTTTACAGCACTGTCAGGTTCACTTTACGAATCGTGTTTTCTTAAGCCTTATGCATGTTTTTTAATAAGCAGTGTGAGGAGGCATATTTTCAATCTCTTTAAATACTGTTTCTCAAACCAAAAATGCCTCTTTCCCTTGTTTCTGCTCTCTTTTATTAGAGAAGTTTTTAAGATTGTCAGGTATTGGGAATTTCAACTTTAAAATTCATCATCTAAAGCCAAAAAAATATTGGAGTACGGGCTTCTTGCTGTCTGCCTTTTACTTCATGTGTAATGTCTTGTTATTTAATTCCATTTGTAAAATCAGGCCATAATGAGAGTTTCGGGGCATTCTGAAGCTTCCCTTGCATTAGTTTTTGTAATGTGTTCACTTGGTTTATTGATCTGCAATCATCTGTCATATATAGTGCGCTAGTTCATTTGTACTCTCAAAAATTAGTATAAGGAAAATGTTGAGGATTTTTATCCTGATTTATGATGTTAGATACTTCTTTTATTTCTCATAAATGAGAAGTTGCTAATAAATGACATTTATGCAGGGTGGGCTTGGTGGAATCAAAAATCCGTATTCTAGTTGGAAATCTGGAGAAGAATGAATTCATTACACTGGCTCATGTGAATCCACAGTCGTTCCCAGCACCCAAGGAGAATCCTGACAAGTAAGCAAAACTGTTTTTTCATGTAATAGTGAGGAACTAACTTGGCTAAAATACTAATCAATAAATAAGCTAACATTTTTATAGAATCTTAAATTAATTTTTAATGACAGCCACTAAAGGCAGAGTTCTAAGCTCTTTTCAAGTACTATTTGTAAAATTAGATATTCTTTATTCTAAGAATGTTTCTATGCAAAAAATAACTTTAGGAAAGAATATATTTTTTGCAAGTAACTGTATTAATTGCACAATTCCTTGTCAATAATCTGTGTTAGTTACTGCTACTTAGCTGCTGTTGTTTACCATCAGCTGGTAAGAGAGTTTAGTTATGAGGCAGCACTGAGAATCATGTGGAACATGGGGTGCAGCAGAACCAAAATCTTGAGTAACTAAGTACATTTAATGTTATTAAATTTAGCAGTTGAGGTGCATGTCACTTAAACTTGGTAATGGGTGATGTTAGAACTCCTTGGGATGTGGAAACAGTGGAGAGAATACCAAACACTTCAAATTGTTCGGGATTATGTATGTTTTTCAACTCCTCCTCCCCTCTGCCACACTCTCCCCCCAACTTAAAATAATGCTTTTGGGTGTGGGGGCTAAAGATTCCTTTTAAGAGTTTATTTCATTTCTAGATGGTGTTACAATTAACTTGTAATGAATCGTATTTTTGTGTGAAGTGTGAGAACAGGAAAGAAATTTTTGTCTTCTCTGGGAATATGTGAAAAGTCTTGTTTACTTTCCACACAGCCTTTTCAAGACATCAACTGCTTCAAGTGACAGTATGGTGCTACTTTTTCTTCTAAATACATAAATTACATACATGTTCCAGGTGAAATTGGACAATGTCAGGCAGTACCTCTTCAGCACCATTTTAGTGGGTAAATGCAGCTGCAGCTGTCTGTGTAATCACAGGCTTTGGTTAGCTCTTTTTTTCAGAGGACTTGATGTGGAGCCAGGCTTTTAGGAAAGGTTATTTTTCCAGTGTAAACAATGTATGTTCTTTTACCTGCCTATATTTGTTCACTGATGATTAGAAAACAGTGGTGTTCTGAAATAGTCTTACAGGGGAAAGACATTTGAATTAAAACATTAAATGACTTGAGCTGCTATAGAAGTGTTACACTGCGTTCTGTTATAGAATATAATAGTTCATCTTCCATGTGTATTGTGTGAAGGTGTTAAAGGAAAGCTCTTCCTACCTGAAAACCTGTCAGTTACAGCTGGGAAATCAGAGTTGAAGACAAGTTCGGGTGGCAGAATGGAAGTTGTTTAGTCAGGGAATAGATTCTAACTGCTTTCGGGGTCAGGTGCTGAGAATCTGTTTTATCCTTTCAGATCTATTTCCTTTAGAGTTGCAATGGCTAGTTGTAAGTCCTAAAAATGAAAGAATCTGTACAGAAGCACAGTTAAATGAAGTAATCTACTGATGATTTTAGTTCATTAAATTTGCTGAAGATGTGTTAATGTTTCATGACTTTTTTTTGTATTGCAAATGTAAATAAGGACGTGAAGTTAGTTGGTTTTTTTGCCTTTCTATGGTTAGCTTCCCATGGGTAGTGGAGCTAAAATGTACAACTGTTTCATATTGCAGCATATAACTTACTAGATTATTCAGTTCTTTGCCAATATTACATGACTGTTTTATATAAAATTTTCCAGGGAAGAATACCGTACAATGTGGGTGATTGGGTTGGTGTTTAAGAAAACGGAAAATTCAGAAAATTTAAGTGTTGATCTTACCTATGACATTCAGTCTTTTACAGACACAGGTGAGTCTTGCTTTCTAGATATTCTCGTGTTAGTTATTGTCATTGTTCATAATGTAGTCCGTTTCAGTAGTAGAATTGTATCTAGACATAGAGTAGAAGGATTCAGCTAAGAAGATAGGGTATTAATTAATGAAACGCAGTTTTAATGAGTTTTAATACTTCTAGACACCGCAGACTAATGATTTTCAGTTTGTTTTTCATTAAAACTGTTTAAATGATGCACACAAATATTTCAGATCTCACTAAAAACGGTACGTTATATTGGGATCTTTATTAAACGGACAAATTGGTTATCTTATGCAAACTACCTGGCTTATTCTCATTTTGACAATGTGTACAGTTAAATTCAGTTTCACCAGGTAATAAAAATACTTAATCAGTGGATTGAAGCTGAGTATCTAGTAAACTTTAGGAAAAAAAGCATTTCATACTAGCTAGTTAGTTCAATAGCTTTTTTTTTTTTGCAGTGAGTGTTGGACATGAAAGTAGACCTTTTTTTGCTTTTTTCCAATGTTTACTCTTTGATTCATGAAAATAATCTAGAACATACATAAGAAATTTGCAAGTGAAAAATTGGTAACAGCTGGAGAGTATGATTCTCCAGTCTTAAGACTCAGAAAGGGACACTACCTTTGACAGACTTATCTAATAAATTTGCCATATCTTTTTTTAAACAAATGACAGGCTCAAGTAAGACATGTTTACAGAGCTAAAGGAATAGGTTCAAGTGCTACCTATTATAACCCTGGTCTCTGGATTCATAAAACTCAGTAAGACTGGAAGTGATGAAATTGTACACCCCCAGCTTCCCCTGCCCCTTGTGTGGGTGTAGGAGTGAATTTAATATAAATATACTTACACATATTTAAGTAAATCATGCCAAGGTTTGAAAGTTCGTTATTGTCATATGTAGCTGTATTGGGGGGTGTGTGTGTCTGTTTGTGTGTGTGTGTTTGTGTATGTATATATGTATATATCTGCCTTTTTCAGTCAAAGGGATTTTTATTTGTTAAGATATTGCACAGATGTGCAATACGCATTTTTATTACAAGTGTAAAGATGAATCTATAGACACATCATTCTAATTTTTGAGACTTTAGAAAAGGCATATTATCTTAGTTGCTGCTTTGAAGGAGTGAAGGAATCTGAGTTTCTCAGGTCTTACTGTTTATAAACAGATATTTCAGTAACATGCTTGTCAGATTTTTACTATGAAAATAGTAAAACTTGCACTTACCATTTTGAATCTGATTTACTTGTACTACATTTAAATCTGAAATTTGGCTAAATATATGCAATTTAAAGGAAGGAGCATATAATTGAATCATTGTAGACTGTGATGCATAGTTTTCTGTTCAATTTGTAAATACACTTTCAAAGGTAACCAACTATCGAACAATTTCTGTTTGCATGTTGTGGGTTTCTTTGTCATCTCGAATGTGGGTCTGTTTCCCGTGTTTTTAATCCATCTCAAAAACATCTGTTTGCCCTGTCTTTTGGAATAGATACTAAGATTTTATGAAAACTACAGAAGCATTTTCAAGAATGAGATTGGGGAATAGCTTGCTTTTTAGTGGGAGCAGGGGGAGGAATAGAGCCGTGAAGAGTGGGCTAGGTTTTCCTTGCATTGAAACTTTGGTAAGACGTAATATCAGAAATAGGGAATGCTTTAACCATGTCTGGCTTTCCTGAGCATGCCCCTACCTAAACTGTAACTTGTATAATCTTTACAGAGAGTTTCTTCAATACCTACTTATGAGCTTCTTTAATACCAAGAATTAGCGTAGTAGGCTCTTTAATATGCAATATTCATTGAGCTCTTTGTATGCCTGTCTCTGTTAAGAGCTTTTTAATTACACTTTCACTGCCAGTTCAATGAGATCCTTTAACATTTGCAGAATAGGCAGTGAATAAGGGTGATACCTCTTAAGTTTTTGTATTTCATATCTGCAGAAAATATTTTCTGTTCATACGTCTGCCAGAGCTTTGTTCAACATTGTATAGAAAGTCAGTGTGGTAGAACAACAGATTCTTCATTTTTACCTGGCTTTACTTGAACTCAAGATGTTGAGTTGCAGTGTAGTTCCTTTACTCTAGCATTAGCCATGTCAACTCACAAGTAAATGTTCTGAGGTGAAGAAAAATAGCTCATAATACTAGACATAATTAAAAAATAAAGCAAACCAACCAAAAAACCCAAAACACAGCAGAAAAACCCAAACATAAATCACTTTTGTATAAAAACATAGCAGTATCTGAGTTGCCAGAATAATTTGCGCTATATTAGTTAGTGTACAAGCATTCAGCTCCTGAATAAGAACTCATTTGTTGTAGGAACAACAATAAATAAAAGCTGAATCAACTGTGAAGAAAATAGTTTTATTTAAATACCGTAATTCTTATAAGGAAATCTTACTTTTATCTTTAGTCCCTTTAAGATGAAATGAAGTATTCACTTCAGAACTGTTACTGTTAAAACTTGTTAACTCTACAGTTTAGAGAACTGCATGCTTGTGAGATAATTTTTTTTGGAAAACAGATTACCTGCTTCCAAAGTAACATTTTGGTGTTTGTACTATCAGTGCTGGCATAAGAGGCAGTTCACTGTCTTCCTCCAGAACAAGAAAACGCTATGCTTGTTCTTAAGCATAATAAATGTTCTGAAATGCAAATTGTTTCTGCCTGGGCAAGTAAGTGGACTTTGCAAAATGCTTCAATATGTCTTAATGTTATTCTAATTGTGTAGTTTATAGGCAAGCAATAAACAGCAAGATGTTTGAGATGGATATGAAGATTGCTGCAAGGCATGTGAAACGTAAGCAACTTCACCAACTGCTTCCTAATCATGTGCTTCAGAAAAAGAAAAAGGTAAACTTCACTAATATTTGAGAGCAATAAAAATGCTATTGAGAAATGATTCTTCACCTTTTTAGATTTACTAATCAAAGAACTAAAATCACATTCTGAAAGCTTAATTTTACTTCTATAAGCAATGTGCTTTCATTTGACGGTAGCAGTTTACTAGGTGTACTAAATAGAATATAGGTTTCCCAGAACATCAACAATGTGGATAATATCTTTGGGTCTGGCTGAAATATTGTACTTTGACTGTCTTAAGCTAAACAGACTTCTAAAAGTGTAATAATAAGGTTTTAAATCTTCCTTGCTGTTTTAACATGCAGCTCACCTAAAGGAAGCATTTATAACAATAGAACAATCAGTCGAGCAATTCTTGTTATCTCCAGCTTTTTCCTCTGAAGTTGTTATTACTTAGGTTTTCCTGTAAGTCTCCTAAATATAAAATTGCAAGGCATCAAATAGAAGCAGAGTAGAATGTTGAACTTGTTGCTGCCTTTTTGTATCTAAGATGGTAGTCTGTTGCTGTAACTGAGGTTGAATACTTCGATAATTGGAGGGAAAGTATTCTTCAACCTGCAACTTGGCAGCTTTTGGTATTGTATGTTCTTGTAATTAAAATATCTAAATGATGGTCTTGACATCAGAAAGTTGCCCATTGCCAGCCAGAGTTATGTTCTCCGTCAATATATAATTTACCTGTGTGGCCATACATGAGAATGGTAGCAAAATTTTTAATTAAGCTGTTGTGTGGGATGTGATTTACTATCAGTGGAGACAGGAGGAAAGAGGTGGAACATAGAATTTAACAATTTAGTCTGTATTTCAAAACCCCTGCTTCTTTGTGTTAGCTTAATCTGAGAGCAATACAGGTTGGTTTGTTTTTGTGAGGAGCTAAACTACTGTTATATACTTTTTCAAATGTGTCTGAATAACATGCTTTATTACTATAGCTGGTTTGTATTACCTGCTTTTTTTTAAAGAGTAGGAAATCTTGTATTGAAATCAAGCATAAATCTGTTGGTAATATGTTTCAGAGGACAATGCAAATATTAAGTAATGCATCTCTTTAAGTAGTACTATGTCAGAAGAGGGTTTTTCTTCTCCATTGTCTGTTCAAGTTCAAATCAGTCTCTAAATTCTTTGTATTAGTTGTGGGCTTGGTGTACATCAGTATTAGCCTTATGATCACAAGCCCTGGTTCTCATGGGGAACTTCAGCTACCCTGACATTTGCTGGGAAGACAACACAACCAGGCACACGCACTCCCAGAGATTTCTGCAGAGCATTGATGATAACATCTTGACATAGGTGGTGGAGGAACCAATGAGGAGAGGTGCTCTGCTTGACCTTACGCTGACGGACAAAGAAGGTCTGGTTGGGGATGTGAAGGTTAGCGGTAGCCTTGGCTGCAGTTGCAGTGAGATAGTGGAGATCAGGATCCTGCATGGAAGAAGTAGGGCAAAAAGTGGAATTAGAACCCTGAACTTTGAGTGCTGACTTTGGCCTCTTCAGAGACCTACTTCGAGGAATCCTATGGGCTAAGGCTCTAGAAGGAAGGGAGGTGCAAGAGAGCAGGCTAATATTTAAGCACCACTTCCTCCAAGCTCAAGATCCGTGCATCCCTAGGAGCAAGAAATCAGGCAAAGGAGGCAGGAAACCTGCGTGGATGAACAGGGAGCTTCTGGAAAAACTCAGATGGAAGAAGGAAGTTTATAGAATGTGGAAAAAAGGACTGGCCACTTGGGAGAAGTATAGGACCACTGTCAGAGTATGCAGGAATGCAGCGAGGAAGTCTAAGGCCTGCTTGGAATTAAACCTGTCAAAGGATGTCAAGGACAGTAAGATGGGCTTCTTCAAGTACAGCAGCAGTAGAAGGAAGTAAAAGGCAAAATGTGGGTCCCCTGCTGAATGAGGTGGGTGGCCTTATGACAGAGGATGCAGAGAAGGGGGAGTTACTGAATGCTGCCTTTGCTTGAGTCTTTACTGCTAAAGCTGGCCTTTAGGATCCCCAGGCCCTGGAGGTGGGAAAAGAGTGCCTGGAGTAAAGAAGACTCCCTCGATGGAGAAAGAAGACTCCCTCGATCGAGAAAGATCGGATTAGAGGTCATTTAAGCAAACTTCACACCCACAAATCACAGAATCACAGAATTGTCTATGTTGGAAGGGACCTTTAAGATCATCTAGTTCAAGCATCAACCTAACTGATAAAAAACCGTCACTAAGCCATGTCACTAAGCACTATGTCAACCTGTCTTTTAAATACCTCCAGGAATGGTGCCTCAACCACTTTCCTGGGTAGCCCATTCCAATGCTTAATAACCATTAAATCCATGGGCCCTGATGGAATGCACCTGTGAGTGCTGAGAGAGCTGGCAGATAATACATCACTCTGCAAGTGAATGAACTCTCTGCACTCTACAGGAAGGACCTAGGAAACTACAGACCATTCAGCCTCACCTCCATCCCTGGAAAGGTGATGGAACAACTCATCCTGGATGTCATCTCTAAACATGTAAAAGAAAAAAAAGATCATTGGGAGTGGTCAGCATGGATTCACCAATGGGAAATAATGCTTGACTAATCTGATAGTCTGCTACAATGGAATGACTGGCTGGGTGGATGAGGGGAGATCAGTGGACATTGTCTACCTTGTCTTCAGCAAGGCTTTTAACACTGTCTCCCGTAACATCCTCATAGGTAAGCTTAGGAAATAGGGTTAGATGAGTGGATGGTGAGGTGGATTGAGAACTGGCTGAATGGCAGAGCTCAGAGGGTTGTGATTAGTGACACAGAATCCAGCTGGAGCCCAGTAACTAGCAGTGTTCCGCAGGGGTCAGTACTGGGTCTGGTCCTGTTCAGTGTATTTATTGATGACCTGGATGAGGGGACAGAGCGCACCCTCAGCAAGTTTGCTGATGATACAAAACTGGGAGGAGTGGCTGACACACCAGAAGGCCATACAGCAAGACCTGGACAGGCTAGAGAGTTGGGCAGTGAGGAACCTAAGTCAAATTCAACAAGGGCAAGTGTAGGGTGCTGCACCTGTGGAGGAATAAACCCATACAGTGGTACAGGTTGGGGGCTGACCTGCTGGAGAGCAGCTCTGCAGAGAGACCTTAGAGTCCTGGTGGACAAGTTGTCCATGAGCCAGCAATGTGCCCATGTGGCCAAGAAGGCCAATGGTCTCCTGGGACGCATTAAAAAGAGCGTGTCCGGCAGGCCGAGGGAGGTCAGCCTTCCCCTCTACTCTGCCCTGGCAAGGCTGCGTCTGCGGTACTGAGTCCAGTTGTAGGCCCCCCAGCTCAAGAAGGATGGGGGACTACTGGAGAGAGTCCAGTGGAGGGCTACAAAGATAATCAAGGGAGAATGGAGCACCTCTCTTATGAGGAAAGGCTGAGAGACCTGGGTCTGTTTAGCCTGGAGAAGAGAAGACTGAGAGGGGATCTCATCAATAATTATGAATATCTGAAGGCCAGATGTCAAGAGGATAGGGATAGACCCTTTTCAGTGGCGCTCAATGACAGGACAAGGAGTAACGGGCACAAACTGGAACACATTTCGTCAACATGAGGAAAAACTTTGAGGGTGCCAGAGCACTGGAACAGGCTGCTCAGAGAGGTTGAGGAGTCTCCTTCTCTGAAGATATTCAGAACCCGCCTGGATATGTTACTGTCCAGCCTGCTCTAGGTGAACCTACTTTGGTGGGGAAGTTGGACTAGATGATCTCCAAAGGTCCCTTCCAACCCCTACGATTCTGTGATTATTTGAAGTTAATAAAAGCAGTATCTATAAGCCCACGAAAACAAAGAAATTTGAAATAAAGCTGAAAATACAATCACTAAAAATAATAACTGTTTATCTTATGGTTTTGAACGTTATTGATTCAGACAAATGTGTACCTGAATTGTGAATTTGAAAATGTAAATGCATGTAGTGACAGGATAGTGGATTATGTACTTGTAAAAGGATTTGAAAATTGTCCATTTATGTTTTACATTTTTAAATGCTCCAACTTTAGGGGTTTTTTTTCCTAAAAATGTACTTAAATTTAACTGCATTTAAGGCACTCGTGCATGCTTAGTTCGTGGTGGAAGCTCATCACAGTTAAATCATCTCTCATGTTTTTGTTGTGTTTTTTTTCTTCACAAATGTAACAGCTAACATTTTGTGTAACTGAAATAATACATCATTTGAATCTGTGATGATTTTTAAGCCCTTAAGACTAATACAATTTCCTTTTGTCTTGTGGATTGCAGCATTCGACAGAAGGGATCAGGTTGACGGCTCTGAATGACAACAGCCTAGACTTGTCTATGGACAGTGATAACAGCACGTCTGTGCCTTCGCCTACTAGTGCTATGAAGACGAGTCCGTTGAACAGTTCTGGAAGTTCTCAGGGGTAATGAAGACTTTTGGTCTTGTTCCTAAATTACTTTTGTTAAAAGCAGAGTAAATACTGCATGTGTGAGATACCACAGTTGTCAAGCTGTGAGTGTTCCAAATTGGAGCTTGCAGAATTCTTATTTCCTCTTTAAGCACTGGAGCAAGGCTAAATTTTAGGAGGTAGGGAGCATGACATTGGACTTCAGATGAGAAATTATAAAGTTGAGTAAAGATGCTTAGAGGAACAAGGTGATACAAAAATTTAGTGGCGCTGCAGTAGGAGTCTGTGAGAGGTAGTGAGCAGGAAATTGAGGTGTGGGAGTGATGAAAAGTTACGTGAGTTTTGGATCAAAATGTGAGACAGTAGAGAAGTTCAGTATGGGAGATCAGTAGTGCTACTGGTATTACTGATGATATCTATGCAAATTAAGTTTAGGAAGACAATTTTCCATTGTATTTTCAAAACATACATATTAATGTTTATTTTAATACTAATTTCCCGTATTAAGTCTTTCCCTATCTAAACTTCAATTTGCCCAAGTAAATGGGATTCTACTCTCTCCTCTTTCAAGGGTCTCATGTTTTTATATTTGATATACAAAGAAGTTAACATCAGTCTTCTACAGTTGTGCACTACTGGATATATATTATAAGATATTGTGTAGGATAAAATACTTAGGTTCTACTTAGGTTCACTAAACTTACTCCTTTTGACAAGTGCTTTTTTAGTTAGTCTTTCTTGATAAGTGATTTCCAATAGTTGAAGCCACTGACCATGCTATTAAAATAAATCTATGGTATCTAGGATGTCAGGCTTGAAGTGGAAATTGCCCTGTGTTGATCCTAGGCATATACTGCTTCTCTATTTCTTGAAAACGAAAAAACAATTTTTTTTGTCATGTGAAATCCCAGGCCTTTGCTTGGGAAGTCCAGACTGAAATAATAATCATAATGGTGTGTGCAGACTGAAAACGAACTTTTATTCTAGTCTTTCTACAATGTTCCGTTCTTCGGGAAAATAGTTCCTACTTTTTTTCCCCTGCACTTTATTTGGGCACACATTGCCTTAATTTTTGCCTTTTTTAATGCAACTTTTTACTAGTCTAATAAACTGTCTCTGAAATTATTCAGATTAGGTATTTGAAATAGCTTCCCTTGCTCAAGTTTGATAGGAGATTCAGTGCTCATTTCTGTCTTCCTACAGTGACATGGTGTTATAAGTTCTGCTGTGTAATGTAGGTAAAATTCGATCAGCTACGGTTACTAGCCGTGCATATGATGTGAGGAAAGGCAGATCATATAGCACCATAGATTTACTGATGTTCAGCATTTTGTCATTTTTCTCTTTTTTTAGCAGAAGCAGTCCTGCGCCAGCTGTAACAGCAGCATCTGTGACCAACATACAGGCTTCTGAAGTCACTGTGCCACAAATAAATTCCAGTGAAAGCTCAGGGGGTAAGGAAAATTGGATAGTGTATTGTTTCTATTGATTTTTATGTAACATTTATAAAGCAGTTTTTCTTCCAGTTTGAAGTCTTTACTTAACATATGCTGTAATGTGTTCTTAACTGATTTCTTTAGGACTCAGCAGATCATGGCGGAATATTTTGTGCTGCAATGTTTGTTTATTCTTCTGTTCTTTGGGATTTGTATTTGCCATTCACGATAGCAATAGTTTTCCAATGACCCGAGGCAGGTCTGTAATTCAGTTGGTCAAATGAGGAAAAAATACCTAGAGCTGGAAGAGCAATTTTTTTTTAATTAATTTTTAATCCATTTTGTATTTAAAACAAAGAGGTGACTGTACTGTGTGCTTCCATGTTCCTGCTCCTTGTGCTTCATGAAGTTGATTGTAGGAATGAAGAAGACTCAGATGTAAAGAGAACACAGGCTTCTCTACTGACATCTTTTCAGTTATGGCCCACTGTGTGTGGTGACTTTATCCTCTATGTTTTCTACAAGAAAACGTACACTTCACAATTAAAAAAAAATAAAAAATTAAAATTGACTTTTTAATGAAAGAACAAATGTGTCTAGTGAAAATGTTCATTTAGTAGAGTCAACTGCTTCTCTTTTTTGATGGAACTTTAGCTGTATACAAGGAGCGAGTCAGAAATAGATGGAGAAGGGGACCAGCTGGTTAACCTTTCAAGATGAGATGTCTCTTATTTCACTCTGACACGTGGGATGGTGGAGTCTTACTGTTCTATGATTTTTATTATTAGTCATAGGTGCATCAATGTGAGTGCACCATGAGCACTAAGTGGAACTTGAATGACATGACTCATTTTTTGGATTTGGAAGCACATCAGAAGTTGTTCATTCTTGTTTTGTGGTTAATAAAAAGCAGTCACCTGATAGTTATTAATGAAAAATTTTCTTATCGTGGAGCATCTCTCTATGTGTGCTTATTGGTTTGAGGTATGTAATTGATGAGGTAGAGCTTTGTCACATGGAGTATTTTTCAAAAGGATGTATGGAGTGTCAGATCTTTATCTGGTGCTCTGTGATGACTTCATATCTGTCATTGCATACTGTGATGTTTGAGTGATAAAGGGACTATCAGATTGCTCTTGGATTTGATTTAAGGCAGTCTTTGGCAATGCATATGTATAATAGATTACAGAAACAGTAAAACTTCTTTGGGTACCAAGGATAATATAACTCTTATTAGCACAGAGCTCTGTCTGGGCTAGTAGTCTACTGTGAAGCAGGGTTAATTAGACCAAGCAGAGTTTCCCTGACATGGCTACCCTGTATCTGGACAAGAATTCTCTCTCGGAGTGAGCTTGAAGCTGAACTGTGCTGTGTATGCACACCTGCTGTTCCAAACGTGATGCTTATACCACTAGCTGTACCACTTCCTTGATACCAGTGGTTTTGAATAGAGGCCAAAAATACCAGTGATCGAAATGAAATGGTTCTATCAGTTCATCGTATTGAAGCTTTTTAACTTATCTATCCATAGGTACTTCAAATGAAAGCATTCCTCAAACTGCCACACAACCAGCCATTTCTCCACCACCAAAGCCTACCATCTCTAGAGTTGTTTCCTCAGCGTACCTATTAAATCCATCACCAAGAACTTCAGGAAGTGTTGCAACAAAAATGCCTAGCCCTGTCACAGCAGTGAAAAGGACATCTTCTCCCCATAAAGAAGACTCTCCCAAGAAAATGAAAATTGAAGAGGTATTTGAGTTTTTAAGATCACTGCTTTATGTATTCAGCTTGCTTAGGTGTTAGTGATTTTGTTTTTATTATGCTGATTCTCATCACGTGACACGTGTACTGCGTTAGCACAAATGCTTAGATTCTAAATTCTTGTCTTAAAAGCATTTTTCTTGTTAAAGTATAACATGTTGATTCTTACAACTAATTCTACCCTCAAAAACACAACCTTATTTTCTTGTTGATTTTTCTAAAATATGTTTTTATTATTTTTAATAGTTTCTGGGTTTGTTTGCATTTCAGCAGGATGAAATAAGTGAAGATACTAGCTGTATAGATTTGAATGAGGATGAAAAAATGGAAACTAAGGTATTTATGCCTAAGCCATACAATTTTGTGTATGTTGTGAAAAGTACTGTGTTTCCCTCTAGGAATGACTAAGAGTGTGTGTAGTACAGTATATTCTCTCCAGTAAAGATATCAAAATTGTATGTCATTTTTCAACTTATATGTCAATATTGATGAATTGCAGTGTGTTACCCACTGCCAGGCTAAGCTGAGCCTGAGTCCATGGTCATATAGGACAGTGATTTCTTTGCTGGTCATTCACACAGTGTTATGCATAGCAAAAAAGTTAATGATGATATTGATATTTAAGTTTGTTAAATCAGATCACGGGTGTGTCTATATGCTTTGCTTTGCCTGTATCCCAAACTGGATACATGATGCTTAGTCAAGGAACAATTTTCCTGTGTATTTCATCAGTACTTTTGCATGTTGGGCTTAGAATCCCAAAGCCAGGTACTACCTTGTTCACTTTGTAGAGTAAAAAAAATAATTGAATGATGGTAAATAATTCTTTTCTGATAGTGAAGTTTGGCATAAATTTGGGGGACTTGCAGAGATTCAAGCATGCCCCTTCCATATCTTGTAATTTTGCAATTTTTCTGCTTATTAGTGAACAGAAAGGGTGACAGTCTGTCTTTAGCCTTATGATAGCAGCTCTCCACTTAGGCATATATAGAATTTTTATAGGGCATGCTCTCTTGTGTCTGGAATACTCTGGAAAATATGCTGAGAAATTAGAATATCTATTAAAATGTTGAAGTGCTTTGGTTTGGTTTCTGCACCCTTAAGTGAGGAATTTTGTCTTGTTATGTAGTCACCTTGAAATCTCTTTGAACTCAAGACAGGTGAAGGCAGAAATGCATGTAAGCATTTAATCCTAACGTGGAAAATAGATCTTCTGGATACAGATCATTATAAAAGACATTGGTAATCCTGTTAGCATTTGTTTTCAGTCTCCTTTAAATCTTTTGCCCTTAATAAGCATGGAGAGAAATGGAGGAATGAACTTCTTTAATTGGCATAAACACAGGTATTTCTCCATTGAAATACGTGCCGTTTTGTTAGGATATGGTTTACTACATGGTACAGTTTTAGCTAACAGGCTGTTCTTATGAAAATGAGAATGTGCCACTGTCCTTCTTTAGCCGTGCAGTCCCACTGTTCTACCTGAAAAACTGGCTCTGACATTCATCTGTTCATCTAGAAAGCTCATTCAACCCATTAAAGTAGCAGGAAAACTTATCTGGTGGAATGGTGAAAGGAGTGGAAAAGCAGTTGAAATCGCAAGAAATTCAGTAGCTTTTCACATCCTTGATACTACACTTGTCTTTAATTAGTTGAATGACATGTAATGTTTTCCTATAGGATTCTGTATAAAATGCATTAAGTGGTTAAAGAAGTGACAACCGAGAAGTGAGGTAGCTTGTGTTGATGTCAAATTCCCAATCAGAAAACATTCTCTAGTGTGGTGTTTCTATATTTTAAAAGGATGGATATTAATGCAGCAAGTACCGATACTTGCCTTTTTTCTTTTGCTGTGTACGCACAACTTAAGTCATTCTGGTTAATGGAGTTCTGTATAAATAGCTTTTATAATTGGAAGTGGTGTAACAGTGTTGACTCTTTCGTTTTTTAGGAGCAACTTGACACAGAAGTGAATGTTAATTCTCAAACAGAAACTCTTCAGACAACTTCTCTGCAAGCTCCTCAGGTACTGTCTTTAAAAACAACACCTCTGTGCGTGTGCTAATCTGTGGTGAAACCATTGAAATTTAAATAAGTCCAGATGTTAAAAATAAATGTATAATTTTTAATATAAATCCATTGTATGGAAAACTGTTGTTACTGTCATAATTTTTGTGTTTTAGATGGTCATTGATCTTATTGAATGTGCATTGTAGCTAAACACGTATGGCTTGCCATACAAACTGACTGAACCAGGATTCGCTCTTCTGAATTGTGTCTTCAAAGTAAGGGCCTCAGTTTATTCCTTTGTGCTTTGCACATCACAGAATAATCCTTTTTTAGTAAGGAGATAAATGCTTTAAATATATGTTGCTCAAAGATGCCCTGGTAGAGATTGAGAATGTCTGAAATATAACTTCAGATTCTGATACTTTGCATGAGAGAGAAGTTGTAATCCTGTAATTCGTTAGCCAGTTGTGTTGCTTTACTGCAGGTATTACAAGTGTAAGGAGCATTGGAAAACTAGTCGTTAAGAATTCTGTGGCATTCACTCAAATTTTTGTTCCTAATATTGCACATCTTTGTCTTTAGTAGCATTTTTAAGCTTCTCTTAGTGCTCCACTGATTTCACTATCACAAAGCATTTTACGTACACTGCAGTCATTAAATGATGTTCAGTAAATATATTGATAGAAAATGGCAATATATTGCAATAGTATTAATGGTATTTTTATTGGACTTTATGAACTATATGAGGAGTAAAGGTATCAAAATTATTTGGCAAACACTCTAGCTGTTACATGGGCACTCTGTTTAGTACACCAAGTTTATTTCACTTATTGTTGAGGGATGACTATATAAAGCTTTGTGGCTTTTACAAGTGATGCAGTTGTTACTTTAGCAAAGGTAATCTGGAAACTACAGTAAGAATGGTGGGCCTCTTCTGTCTTTTTTCAGTGTTCTTGTTGGCTTTGTTTAAAATACTGCTCATGCTGCAGAAAGCAAACATGTTAAACCATAGGTCAGCAACAACTAGAGTGGGCTACTGGGAGCAGGAGGGAGGTCAAAGCTATTTTGCTCCTAGTTCTTGTTGCATTTTGCTTTGCCACTGTATCAGTCAGTGTTAACACAATTTATTTTGTTTTAATAAAACAACAATTAAGAGCAGTCATTTTAATGCAGTTTTTTCCCATGTATAAAATGTACCTTACGTTAATTTTGAATGTTTATAACGTAAGAGAACATTTCATGATAAATTGTGGGAATACTGCCTAATAACTGTGTTATTGCGATGGCAAATAATCTGCTGAGGGAAGAGAAATATTTCAAAACTAAAAAAAAAACACCAACAAAAACAAAACAAAAAAGTTACCAACCAACAATAGAGGCTTGTTAAGCATGTGAGAAATTGATGAATCACACTGAATCTTGAGAGTATTCCTTTTCTCTGTTTCCCTTTATTTGGGTTGAGAATACAGTTTTGCTGAATGGGATTTAAGTCTTTCAAGTGAGGGGAAAAAAAGTGTTCATGTTATTTTCAAGGTGAAATTCTTAACCCAGTCACATACTGGTGTTTCAGAGTTCATCATCCCTTTTTGATGTAGATAAAAACCAACATGGAAAGTTGGAAATTTGGCCGTCAGCAGCTTTTAAACAGTCTGAAATGTGAATGCATGAAGACGCACACTTTGCATAGGGGACAGCTTTTCATCATTTATCTGTAGGGGGCTGAAGTTTAACACTGAATTGTTCAAAGGAATTTTGAAATACTAAACATGTAGATCAGATAGTAGATGTCACCGATAAAGCACCCTTATTATGCGGATGTTGTGTTTTATTATAATACAGGTTATTAGTAGGCTCAGCTTTATCTGAAGCGCTTCATAATTTCTTGCAGCTATTGAAAAAGGAAATGCACGCTATGAAAGACTCTGGTACAAATTTTCCTTAATAATGACTGTGTAGGCAAAGGAAGTTCCTGCTTCTGTATTTATCATTTGCAGTTATCCTTATCTTGATGTATTTGTAAAAAATCCCTAAAGATCTTGGTTTTGAAAGTCAGTGCCAATTACTACAATGTTTTTCTCTTGATATTTACAAAGTTAAAATACAACCAAACTTCTTCTTTTCTTTTCAGAAAACACCCAGTACAGACCTTTCAGATATCCCTGCTCTCCCTGCAAATCCTATTCCTGTTATCAAGAATTCAATAAAATTGAGATTGAACCGGTAAAAACAACCTCAGGGGTCCATAAACAGTATCTGCCAACTCAACCTGTTGTCTTCTAATGCTAGAAAAAAAGGAGAACGAAGGGTGCAAGACTAGAACGTAATCGCAAATGGATTTAGGTATATTTTGTGCACTTCCCTTTCTGGGCTAAAATCACTACTTGATTGGAAGTCCAGGTTAGTATGCGAAGCCAGGAGTACAATTAATGTGTTAGCAACAGTTGCATTAAATATTTCGAAGGATTACTGCCTTTAAAAACATGAACACTCTTTGTAGCCATATTTGACATTCTGATTGAATTTGTTTGATGCATTGTTTCAAAATTGAGATAAAACTGGCATAAGAATCCCTTAAATGCACTTTTATGTACTTTTTTTTATTGGAGTATGACTAATTTTAATTCTTGAGCTGATACACTTTCTTTTTATTGAAGAATCTCTTCAATGGTAGTACTCTGCAAATTGGATGACGTTCTATGATATACTATACATTGAAAACCAAGTGTATACTATATCTAGTTCAACTGCCATCAAGCAGCAGTAAGCCTTTCAAATGAAATGTCAAATCTTGAGGTTATAAGACATAAGTTGAGTAAGTAATTGGGAAGTTTTGGTATTGGTGGGACATGATTAAGATGTGGTCTATTTTTTATTTATAGGATTGTTTTAAGGTGCATACAGATGAGCAATCAAACAGCAAATAAACTTTCCTTTGAGCTAATCAAACTCCTTATTCCCTTTTTAATCCCTTTATTTCATGGGAAAAGCTTTTGCGTTTAATGTTGGTTTATTGTTTTGGTTTTTTTTTTTTTTTTTGCAGCTTGTATGCACCATATAGGACAATAGTTATTTATATAAAATAAAAACAAGCCATGTATTCATTTGGGTTCTCCCCTGCCCCTTCCTTAAACATAATACCTTGTGGCCTGTAGGCACAAATTGAAAATTTTGTCCCATGACTAAAGTAAGTAAATATTTAAGTAAATATTGTGTGCCTGTGAAATATAACACCTGTCTTGATGGCCTTTGAATCACTAAATATAAGATGATTTTTGTACACTCCATAAGTCCTGTATGCATTAAAAACTTCAAATTTTAAATAAAGGCAAAAAGATTTTTCCCAATGAATTTTAACCTTTTTATTTTTAGATGGCTCATCAGAAATTGTTTTACATACTGAACAACACTGAATTTTTAAAAATCATATTTCTAGTAACTACTTGACATCTAGTAAGCTCTCTTACTCCTATTTTTTGTTCTTGTAGTGCTATCAAAAAAGCAACAACTTTTTCTTTTGAAAGAACTGAATCTCTCATGGCAAAGAACAGCAGTATTTGAGGAACATGAGGGATACCAACAGTAATATCAGATGTAGATAACAAACTTCATGTTACTATTACTTAAGTCTGAAATACGTGGGATGTCAACTCATACTTCCCATACTTTGATTAGCATGTTTTATGAACTTCCATCTCCCATTGTGCTCCATCCTATTACATGTGCATCTTTCATGTTAAAATTAAATTACTTACACTCTTCCCCTTATCCTTCTAAATTAATTCTCCAAAGTCAGAGTGTAGCTTCTCTTTTACTTAGGCTGTGCAGTAACTGAAGGGGTTTTTTTTGCCATTTGTCTAAGATGTCTAGTATACAATATTTCTTTTCCTTGCCCTGTGCAGCCTGCTGTCGTCCACCCCCCAAAGAAGGTTATATTAACAGTTGAAGTGTACAAGGTGTCTGTGTATTTTGTGTAGCTATGGAGTTTAGATCGAAATTGCCAGGCACAAATTTAGTCTTGTCATTTTGTTTACACATCAGAAAATCTTTTTTCATTTTATTAAACGTTTCATGTAACTGCACCCAAGTTTTGCCAAGCTGGAAACTTGGAACCTTTCTGTATAGTGACTTTTTAATTCTAGTTTTCATAACCTGGAGATCAGACTGTTGCTTTCGCATGTTGTACGTAGTGTCTCATGACTGGAGTTTGCTTTGTTTTATAGTATCTGTACTCCTTGTATTTTTCAAGAGCTATTTTGTAAACAGATGATGTATTTCTCCATTGAAAACACAATAAAAAACAGCACAATCCCATAGTTGTCTGATTTTTCTGAATGTACAAAATGGATTTTACTCTCTTGTCTTAGCAGAAAATTTAAAAATTAAAACACGGTGTGGCCTAAAACAAATAGTACGTAAGTGTTTTCTAAATAAGCATGATGTTAGATGTAGGAATAGATGCTAGATACAGTCCTGCTCAGCAGGATGTTGAGTTCTAGTCTGTTAAAGGGAAAGGCTGTGGATTGGCGAGGGTGGTTTATTGCCAAAAAAACCCAAAACAAGCAAAATATTTTAAGAGCATCCATTCCTTGTCTCCTGATTAGTCGTCGAGCTTAGTCTTAAAATCTATAAAAGCTTTTCTTTTACAATTCTTAAAAGCTGACAAAACTATAATAAATGTATGCACAAACAATTTGGGGCTAAACTGTTTCTTTTAAAAGTTTGAACTCCCATATTCTTAAAAACAGTAGTTGTAACAGTTTTGCTATCTTATGCTTGCTGTTCCTGCAAGTGACTATTTCGTACGTCAGCAGATGGCACTATTTCTCTTCTTGTCGAATAGTTTAGGCTTGCCCTGAAATAAAAGTAAAAATTACACGTAGTTGTGCATCGCTTGATTGATCTTTGTATCAGCATGAGCCCAATACTCCAAATGCTTGATGTGAGTAACTTTAATAAGTAGCCTCCTTTTGACTAAAATTTCTTTAACTGCTAAAACCACTGATGATTATGGTCTTCACATTATAATTACCCTGCCTAAAACAATAAACCTTTGTGTTGTATATATTTTTCACAGCATGCAATTGCTTGTCTTGTTTAGAACAGATTCATCATCTTTATATCTTGCCCACCCCATCTTCCTTTCATCACAGCTGATGTTATTTATGGTTTTAATTCCTCTTTTATTTTCTGCAACCAATAAAAATCTGCTAGTAGATATACAAATTTCTCTTCAGTGTTTCTACTGGCAATAGGCTTCAATAGGCTTATTTTTGAGTTACCTGTCATGAACCTCCAGAAGTAAGTTCACAGACTTATAAGGATCTGCAAACAAAAAGCTTAAAATTACTGTTGTAGCCAAAACAATTAACATTAATAAGCTGTGGTTCCAACAGATGGCTTTAGACATACTGATTTGAATCAGACATTTGAATTGATGAGTTCTAGCTGAAGTTGTACTTCCTTCCTGTAGATAGTATGTGTGTATGCTGTTTCTTGGTGCATTTTTTCTTTTTAATAATGAATATTAATGGATAGTAATGTACCTTAATGAGGGGACCAATTTTAATCAATAATAAAAGTTAAAACTGAATTCTTCAGCTTTTACAATAGCTAAAAATAATTTAGTATTGCAAGAACACACTAGGTATTACTGAGCCAGAATCTGTACTTAAAAGCAAGAAAAACTACTGTGGTAGTTACTGAGAAAGCAGAGTATGTTGATTTTCTCATAATACATTATTTCTTTTGGAGGTTTCGTATGTTGAAACGATCCTGGCATCATTTATGTAGCTTTATAAACACACTAGTAAGTAGCTTTGCTACGCTTAATCTCTCTTCGGCATCATTGTGGCTGAACAATACTTAATTTTGTCATGTAAAAATGTGCAGATCTTGATAGTACACTCCAAAAATGTTGATTTACACATATTAGCTGAGTACTTGGTAGGTTCACTTTTTTAAGGATCCAGTTTTCGTATTGGAAAAATGTCAGTAATAAGCCATTTTTAATTTACTACTCTTAGTAGAATTAAGGATCTGTTCAATAGAAACAAACCATCTTGGATTTGTTGATAGAGGCAGATGTGGTTTGATACGTCTCCAAAGTTCAAACTAATAATTTGAAATATCTACAAACATCAAACATCTGCTGCTATCATCACCAAAAGAATGCAAACTTTGATATCAAACTTCAGAGGGCATGCTTTATTATGAAACAGATAATACGATGAACCACTGCTGGATGTCCCATCTGCTTTTTGGGTATTTAAACTCTAATGGTTTTTTAATAAAGTTTATGCATATTTGTATTATTCTGACTAAATTCTGGAAATGTTAATTTTGGGTAACTTTTTTTTTTTTTTTCCTTCCTCCCACACTTAATGAATTGACCAGATCACAGTTCCTGTTCATCATGTCTGGGGTTTTTTAACGATCTCAGTACTTTTATGACCTCCATATTCTAGTGAAATGTTTAAAATAAACTAAGAATGGCAATGTCTTATGCATTTTATTAAATTTTTACTCTCTAAGGATATTGAATTTGGAAAAAGTCAAATTTAACAGGATACTAATGGTTGGGAAAAAACTGTTATATGCAGATATTATCAAGCTTGGTTTTTGCAGTAAATTACTGTCTTTAAATAAGAGCAGAATCCAGGCAAGTAGTAGGAAAGGATAAAGAGGAAAATTAGTATTGACTTAAGGTAATAAAAAGTCCCAACTTGTATTAGGTAAGGAAAGCTGCATATATTTATTTAAATTAAGAAAATAATCTATACATTTAAACTGCCCCATAATAACTGTGGCCCACACAGGTACCAAACAGCTTACAAGTGCCGATGTCTTTTTGTCTGTCTTACTTGAGAGCCAGCACCTCTACTTTATAAATGCATTTTATGTTTGTATTTTATAATTTAATTTTTTCAAGAAGGCTACTTATTTAAATATTTTACATGCTTAAAATCTACACATCAATTTGAAGTTTGCTGTTCATTTTAAGATTATTTCTGTGAGAGTTGGGGAAAACTCTGAACATTGAATGGAATGTGAAGTCACGCATCCCTCATCAATCGGGTATTTCAAGTGGCATTAAAATAAAACTTGGGGGGGGGCAGAATTTCTTGATGTTGAGGATGATGATGGTTTTTTTTTTTCCCCCCTGACCGTCCTGAATTAGAAGATTGATTCTAAGTAGTCATAATAAATGGGATACTTCTCAAAATGGCGTGGGAGAGTTTTGCACCGCAGCTTGTGCTTCAGCACGACTGAAACCTTGCCCTGCCGTGGCGTCTGATGCTCGGTGCCTTCCAGAAATCTGGCATGCGCACTCTCCCTGTTTGCCTTCTCAGTCTGCAGTGGAGCTGTTAATAAAGAGATTGATGATAAAGTTGTCGGGAAGAGACAGTTGGACAGGACTGCTCGCCATGAGTGACAGAGGGCACGCTCTGCCTTCACAGCCAAGAACGTTGCCCCCAGCAGAGAGCTGGCCGTGCCTGGACACTGTGCCAAGCCTGCTCAGCGCATGGGGAGAGGAGGCTGCAGCTTTCATGAAGGGTTTCGATTAGATTTTTAGCTTGCCTTCTTAAAGCGAGATTTCATTTATTTAGGATCGTCACACTTTTTTTTATTTTTATTTTTTTTAATAAACCTGTTAAGAAGAAATGCCATTTCAGGGGCGATACATAGGCTAGTGTAGACAAGTTCTGAAATTTTTGTGAATGATCTGCTAGGACTTCTAAAATATCTCATTGTGGTCTGGTGAAATGAAATAGAGATTTCTTGTTCTTAAAATTAAGAATGTTTTTTGGTTTTTATGGGGAATAAATGTATTATTCATGTACTCAATCTAGATATTAGCTTCTCTAGGAATCTCCCTGCCAAGGTGTCGTAAACTTGATTCAACTCAGTCACATGGTTGGAATAAGAGAAGCCCAGAATGATGGATGGAGCATTCATTGTCTCAGCCACAGTTTATCATGGATAATTTCTATCCATCACAATGTAAAAAACAGACTGATAAAACATTTGATGGTTTAGGCCATCTGCTCATGGAGTATATTAGAATTATTAGTGATTATTCCTATTGTTTCTTACCTTCATCCAGAACAGTGTGGAGATTTTCTATACCCTTATGATCACTGTGAGCACTAAATGCAGTATCTCATCTAGGAATGGCTTTTTCTTCTTGTAGAATAGAATCTTGTAAGTTCTTATAAGTAATGAGATTAAAAGATCCTTGCAACCCTAAGGAAGAACAGTGACTTAAAAAGCAGTTTCAATAGCCCATGCTTCAATGTTTTGCTTTTGAATGTATTTACAGGAGGAACATTGATCCTTTTGGTCTTATCGTATTTTAAGTGGTGGTAGACCATTTTCTGTGGACAAATTGTACAAATACTAGTAAAGACATTTTCCTGGGATTATTTCCCACAGGATATTGTTTCTGAATTTTTCTTAAATTGAACTGAAATGTGCAGTACTTTACCAATGAATTAATAAATTCATTCTTTATATATGTATTCTTTCTTATTCTTAAAAAACACAACAACAAAACACAAAGAATAGAGCTGCTGTTCTATAAGCCTCTGACCTAAATAGGGATGAAATCTTGTTTTGTAGTAGTTGCTGTGACTAAAAAAATGTTGCATTGATGTAGTAACATTTTTCCAGTAGTTGATAAAGGCACAAGGAATTCTTTCTCAAATTTTAAATTTTGCATGTTGACTAAAAAAAAACAAAACAAAACAAATTCAAACTTTGTTTTATTAAAATGTAGGTTTCATTCTGTAGAATCTCAAATGTGTCAATTTACTGATTGTGACTATAGTAACCTAAGAAGGTTTTTTATTTTTTTTTAATATAGGGATATAAGCTAATTCACTCTTGCATTTATGTTTGTTTTGAAGGTGTAGGAATTGGTTCCCAGTCTCAGTCGTGTTGCTCTGAATAGGACCTGTCTAGCCGGAAGCACACCAGATGTTCTGTCTTTGCAGATAAAGTCAAAATGGCAAGTTTGATCTAGTACCATTAGGAGTCTTTTTATTTATTTTTTTTTAAGCTCAAAGAATACTTTTACATCTGATTTACTACAGGCTGTATTTTTAAAAATGCATGGAAGTCACACTTTGAATTGTTGATTTTCCTATCTGGCCCATTAGTTTTTCAAAGATAATCTAAATATTTATTACAAAAATGGGCTTCTAGTTCTGTTTAAAATCGAGGTATCTCTACCATTTATTACTATTTAATGTTCTAGTATTTTAAATTTTTAAATTACCTCAAATTTCTCATTTTTTCTTTCAGCACCCACTGAATGTTATGTGTCAAACCGAATACCTGACAACAGGGAAAAATTTTCAAAGGCTTGTGGGAATGAATTGTCCATTCCTGTGCATTCCACCAATGTCACATGTCGTCAGTGCCCTCTTCAGCCTTAACAGCTCATTCTGGGGCCACAGGATGTTTCCTTTTATATAACATAGTCCTAGTGCTTTAGTTTCTTCAAAATGAAAGGAGTCATGGTCATATTATTTCAAAGATGTTTTAATGTGGCTACACGAGGAGAAATAATATATAATGTGTAAGCAAACAAACAGACCCCGGCTGTAACTATGATATGAAACATTTTGTTAGAAATTCTGGCTCACAGCAAAGCCAAGCCTGAAGTCTAATCCTGACTTGTGTGTACGTGACCTTGACAGGGCTATTGACTCTGCTTCAACCTTCTTGTATATGAAATGAGATTAGTGATTATCAGACATTTCACAAATACTGGCTGTTAACATTTGAGAATGTCTTGAAATTTTCATATAGAAGACGCTTTAAAATGAGTCTATTGAATTCTACTGTAAGCGTGAATCACACACCACTTGAAACTCATATGCTAGTTTTGGAATCTCTGTTTTGTATCACGTATATCAACTTTATATCCTGCCGTAAATTAGTTCTAAGGGCATCACGTGAAAGAGGAAAGGTTTCTGTACATGCTATTAGAACAGTCTTCCAGTAGAGGAAAACAACAAAATTGGGCAACTTGGTGCTGGTTTTGTTTGGACACATACTGTGTCCTATTTTGCCTTGTTTTAAAAAAAAATATTATACAAACACATAGACCTGCATGTGGTGCTTTTTCCCCAGGTAAAATAAAGAGAGCTAAAAGCTGCATACCTATTTGCTATTATGATTATCAGCTATTTAATCCTATCTTTCCGTTTGCTTATGTATGGCCTGCAAGCTTTGCAGCTCACTGATACGTTGGTACAATGTGCATTAAGCATAGCATATCTGAAAATGTATTTTGGCTTACACCACTTTTCAGCTTCTGACAGGGCAAACTAATGATACAGATCTGTGGTCTATCTCACCCTGTAAACAAAACCAGTGAAGGTGGTGAGGGCATTGTTGAGGAAGACGTTCTTGTATGAGTCTGTTCATGGTTTGTATTTAGGTTCTTCACAACGGTAAGTGTAAAGGGTTTTAATTTTTTTAAGGAAAGCTTAATTTGAAGTGCAATTTACATAGCAAGTGCAAAAAAACCCCTACCACTTCTATTTTTCTGTTGATAAAAAAAAAGTCCTGTTTAATGTAGTATGTCTGACAGCTGTAGATGAAAGAAAAGCACAGTTTTACAAAGCAGAAGAGGCAGCCTGTTGGTGCTGCAGTGCGCATAGCATGGCAAGTAAGCTCTGCCTTGCTTTATATAGAGGTTAGTCTCAGCAAGTAGTGGAAGTCCATGTTTATAACCTTTTGAGGGTGGTAAATGTGCAATGCTGAGGAATAAAAACTGGAAGTAACTTGGACCCCTGTAACTGTCATTTTGACAACTACTTCTAGGCTGGCTGACTTCAGCCCCAAACAAGTGTCTCTACTCCTGTATTAATGAATAGCATGTGCCCTATGGTGATCCCATTTTCCCTCAGATCTTTCCAACACCTTCCAATTCTTTGTTGTTTTCTTCCAGAACTCTTGAAATAACTCCTCCTACTTTATTCTACCTAGGGGACTGAACTGAGGCAGCAAAAACTAAACCTAATTGGGAGTTAATGCTTGTCAGTAATGCTTTGAACTGCTATCCGCATCTTTTATCTCTTGTTACCTGAGCCTGTCTCTGTCGAAGGCCCCTCGAAGTATCTAAAGCTTGGCCTCATGTCTTCTGCTTTAGGTATATTTTCGTTGGACGGGTCGACACAGTGCTTTCCCTTCCCACACAAGCACACATAAAGCCTTTGTTTCTGGGAGACAGGTTGCAATTAAAAACCATGACCACACAAGGTGTGCTGGGCTTTGGGGTGGGCAGCGGGGGACATGCGGTGGTATTGAGCACATCTTCAGCTGGCCGGGTCCTGCCTGTGGTAGGACAGCCTTGCAGTATTTTCGATCGCTTCTGCGAGCAATTCTAAACCAAGCCTACTCACCACCAGGTTAGGAGGAAAATTATGAAAACATTGTCTTCTGATGGAGATCCAGTCAGCCAAGGAAGAGAGTTTACTTGGAATCTTGGAGTTATTTATAATTCCTTAGGGAAGAGGTTAATAGCAATGGCCTACATGCTATAGCATTAGGATCCTCAGGGAGAGAGGAGTTTCTTATTTATTTAGGCACTGGCTATGTGCTTGCAGATATTAAATTCAAGCTCTTCCTCATAAAACAGTCAAGGGAATGCGCTTCCTAGTGTCCATTGATCAAAAAATTACAGGGTATAAAGATGTTAAATCAAACTCCACCTATGTGCTGCTAACTGCCACTGAGAATTTTTCTATAGAGTATAGAACCACTCTGGAGAAAGGACTTCTTTTGTGTTGCAGTCAAAATATAATATACGTCTTCCTGAGAGGAGTTCTACAGCTTTCTAACTGTTTTCAGGCCTACGATCTGTGGTGCCTGGTTCTGTACACAGTGGAACATGCATGACACTTTATTTAAACAGCCGTGTACATTTCCACTGATAAACTAGAAAGTGAAATATGGACAATACTGATAGGAGAAGCCGTTTGTCCAATTGACTCTCTTGGCACCTATCCATTTTTTTTTCTCATTGACTTTATAATATTTTGGACTTGTATAAGCACCTTTCATCTGGTGATCTCAAAGCTTTTTGCAAACATTAATTAAGCCTCTTGATGCCCCTGTGAGCTAAATAAATACAATAGGTGCAGTTTAAGATGGGTAAATGAAGATACAGACTAGTTGTCTTGCCCAAGGTCGCAGCGGAGCTAAGAGGCAGAAAACTAAGTGCCTAACGCCCCTTTCCAATCGTTTGGTTCAAATTGGGTTCTCCCAGATAACTGCAAATGACAACCCAAACTTTCGGACTGGGAAAGACAGATACAGCACATAATGGCAGTTTGTATTGTGACAGTGACCAGAGCTTTTCTACAATTTGGATTTGTCTTTGCAAAAATCTGCTTCATGCAACCAGCCCAGCGAAAGAAATAATTAAAAAAAAAAAGTCACAACTCAAAGCTGTGGTTCTGTTTGTTAAATATTTCCTGTTTTTACTGAATGTTTCTTCATGGTTTACTTATCCGCATTTAAGAAGAGGTTTTCCAACACTTCAAAAATATTCCATATCAGGAATGGGATTAGCAGGAATATGGAGGAGGAGTGAGGAAATAAAGAAAAATGGAGAGAGCTTCTCTTAAGCTTAGTATTTGTGATATGATTTTGTTTCTCATCAGAACTTTACCTTGTCACCTGAATACAGAAGGCACATACATGCTTTTGCTGCTAGGTTGAAAACTGGGGAAATCTGACCTGCTGTTTACAATATGTGAAAAGTGTGTATGTATGGAATGGTGTATCGTGTGAGACGAGTACCTTCATGCAGGACATTGGTCTTGCCTTAAGAAAAGCAGAATGACTTTATTTCTCATAGTTCTTCTAGTGCACGAAATGTTCTGGAGTCCTTTTGAGATGTGACAGTGTCAAACTCGTGGCCTCTGGTTTGATCCTTCCTGCTACTGGTAAAACAGTTGATGCTGCTAGTTAGTTCAATGATTGATCAACAAAGTTTTGCTTTCTGCATCAAGTATCTTTATTAGACTGGGAACTGGTTCACAATCTCCTCCTGTGTTTCTGAGCAGACTGCTGCAGATGCTGTGTCGCCAAACTCACACCTTGCAGGGCACCCTGCGGTTGTCAGGGGGAGATCTCCAAGAAGTTAGGAGTTAACTTCTGCGGGAAGACTTATACTTCATCTGCAGTACAATAGTCTAGGAATAAACACTTCTTATTGTTCTGAGACCTGATGGGAGTGGCAAAGCATTTTGTGGTAAGGATTTTGTAGGCTGCTGCAGGGACTTGGGAGACAAAGGTAAATGTGTGAACACAGCTCAGTTTAACAAGTGGTTTGTTTTTCGGTTCTGCCTGTTCCTGGTGCAGCAATAAGTATGTAGTTTAAATCTAGAGTTGGGAAATGGGAGAAAGGTTATTACTTTTTGAAGAACTGATCGCAAATACAGTTCTATCTTCATATATTTTAATTTTCTTGAAGATTTCGTTAGGGGACTTGATGTAATATTGTGCACGGGCTTGTTTGATTATATCCATATAATATCCATTACTTTCCTGTTTCTTTTGTACATTTAGCAAAATATGCAGGTTGATACTTGGTGAAATACAGCCATTTCTAGTCTGGCAATTAAATGGTACCTAGAATGCAGGGCAATAATGATGGAAAGCTATCAGCTCAATAACATCCTGATCAAACTCAGGCTGATTTGACCTCATGGTACCTTGCTTACCTCAGAAGAGCACACTGAGATGATTGTGGTGCCCGTGTTTAGTCAGGAAAAAGAATTTAGCCACATTAGGACCAGAAAGCACATTGCAAAAACAATCTTGCAGAGTGTAGAAAAGCTGAATACATTTAATGTAAGAGGACTGTAATCCATTTTTGATCAATCACAGTTCATAGGCTAGAGGTGAATTTCTAATTTTTTTTTAACACGCTCACAGAATGAGTATACATTAGACTTATTTTTAAAATTCCTATTTGAAGTTCTAAGTATCTGCACAAATGTCTACGAAAAGCATCCAATGTTTGTTGTCCACATCATTTAAAAACATTTTTTTCTTAGGTACATGTTTAACCAACTCAACATTAAAGAAGAATCGTTCTCTGTCAAGATGAATCATGTTTGTTATTCTGATTTTTGGGAGAAAATCCTGAAAGAGGGGTGAGTTTTGCATCACTGCCTGAAATTCAATGTGCACAGATCCTGACAGATTTGGATGGTGGACAAAGCAACTTCTTCAGATGAGGAGTCATTTCAGTAACCTGCCTTCTAAACCTCTGAGATATGACCCCTTCCCCTTCCCCTTCCCCTTCCCCTTCCCCTTCCC